>OX457026.1:14636245-14786245 GCA_949752745.1 Protula sp. h YS-2021
CTTACCATCGATTAGAGACATGTGGACTATCCCGGATTGCCAACAGACGTCAAATGCAGTTTTTTTTTCATTTCTCCATATTTTCATTTCAAAAGGTATTATGATTCTAGAAAAGATTTTTTTTTTTGGCCAAGCGAAAGGAAAAGAAAAACATCCAGGTTAACAGTTTTTTAATAGTTTATTTTTTCTCTCTGATCATCTTTTAACAATACATTACAGTAACTATAACATTACAGTCACTACTTCGGGTGACTTCCGTTCTGGACATAACGCCCCACGGACTCTCCAGGCACTACTTCCGGTGGCTTCTGTTCTTGACATTCGCCTGGTCATAATAGTGTGTGCCCACTTTCCTCACTTTCATCTGGGCATACATCTTCCTCTTCTATAACCAAAACAATAATATAATAAATATTCCCATCATCTCCGAACTCCGCCGCTATATATGTAACCGTTGAGTAGAGAAATGGCGCTTGCATACTTTGCGTTTAATACACCCTCATTTCTTTCTGTGTTAATGTCTACTAAATCTGATCCATTAACCTAATAATAAAAATTGTCATGGTCGAAAAGCAAGATCAATTTTCCTCTCAAAAAAAAAAAAAAAAAAAAAAAAATAAAGTTTTGTTACTTTGTTCTGTTTACAAAACTGATAGGGATGGGGGGGGGGGGGGGGGGATGATGTTTCCTGTGGATTAAAAGGCGATCCCCAGGGAATTGTACCCTGATCACGATTTAATTATCAAGTATGGACCCCCACCCCCCCTCCCCCCACAAAGCAAACACTAGTTACTCAAGCCTTATCCACTCACCTCTTTGCCCGTCACTTTCTTCTCCGTTTCCCCGTCCTCCTCTTCCTGGTGTCGCCTTTTGGGTTTCTTGCTCTTGGTGGTCTGGGACAGGGCGAGTCTCTGCACGACGTTTCTCTTCCGGCGCCGGCCGGTGGGTCTGCTGGCAGCGGGGGGTGTCATTTCCACGCACGTCACGGTACCCGTGTCCCGCACGGTGAAGTCACTGGAATCTGAAGCGAGAATAACCGATAGAAAATCTTCATGCTGTAAAAAGAGTCGTTAACGGGAGAGCTATGAAGTCCAATTTACTTGAATATTCTTTTTTCTAAATACATAAATTTACATTTTAATTTTAAAAAAGAAAAAAAAGGAAACAAAAAACGACTTGTGAATTCAGTAGCATTTTGTTTGCGCGTACCCTCTTTTTACTTGTTTATGAATTTTGTGAAATTCATACAGCGCATATACTGAATGAAGAAGTTGTGTGTAACATGTTGCCGGGCTGACATGCCATAACCAAGCCGGTAATACGGTGCCATTAGTTACATCAGCAAAAGGGCTATCGCGATACGACTTAAATGTCTATACAGTAAAACCCCGGATAAGGACACTCCGCTGTTAAGGACACCCCGCAAATAGACACTTTTCGTTAGTCTATTTTAAAACTTCATAGACTTCTGTATATTCTGAACCTCTCTATTAATAAAACCCCGCAACTCAGAATTAAGGACACTTTTTCGAGTCCGAAAAATCCACAATGCATTGAGAATAACCCCTCTACCAAGGACAGCAAAAACGGGTCCAACTTCACGCATGCTACAGACAACACTAATCTGCTTCAAACACAACAGCGTCTTTAACCCTTTGTGTGCTTTGTCTTCGGAGTCCATCGCGTCAAACAATGTTTGTACCACGCCGTTAATTACAACTGGCAGATCGTACACACGAAAGTGTCTCTTGAGCCCCTGAGTCGTGTCACTGTTATTGTCTATATGAACGTGGACATTTTTTTTCTCTTAAAGTATGTTAATCGACAATTAAAGCAGATAAGAATTTAGCAAATAAAAACTTAAAATATAGGGTGGGGGGAAGGGTTTTCAAAGAAACCGAAACGAACTCTCGTTAAATGAGAAGGTGAAAATAATCCGGTCTAGTGACAAGAAAAGTGTTCGTAAATAGATTTGAGAAACTGCAGACATATCGTCAGTAGATTGTGGACTTATATCTGGATAAAATGTTGTAAATTTGTTGTAAACATATGATCTAATTTATACCGCCTGGTATATGTATGTAATTTGTGTAAATAAATAAAAACAAGCATGTCCAGGGACATGGTGACCAGCCGTGACCTACAGAATATATATCCAAGAATCACAGACAAAATCATGATCAAATTCGCAGACAGCGGTTACGAAAAAAGCCGTAACTGAATGGAGAAAATATTCGCTCACTTGATCGGTGTAGTTGTGGCTGATGAGGAGTCATTCTTTCAATTCTTTCATAAGGGGAAAAAATTAAAAAATGTCCCCCATTTGGCCAATTTTTGGCGGATCGCCAAAATGAGTAATTTTTCAAAAGAGGCCTACCTAGGGAGTATTCGTGCAAAATTTGAAGAAAATCTGATCAAAATTGTGGGAGAAGAAGCATTTTGAAAATGTCCCCCATTTGGCTAATTTGGGCGGATCACCAAAAAGAGCAATTTTTCAAGAGAGGTCTACCTAGAGAACAAGTATCCAAAATCGGAAAAGAATCCGATCAAAATTGTGTGAGAAAAAGCAATTTGAAAATCTGACACCAAAAAATTAAAAAATGTCCCCCCAATGGCCAATTTTTGGCGGATCGCCAAAACGAGTAATTTTTCAAAAGAGGTCAACCTAGGGAATATTGTGCAAAATTTGATCAAAATTGTGGGAGAAGAAGCATTTTGAAAATTGGCAACCACAATATTACAAATGTCCCCCATTTGGCCAATTTTGGGCGGATCGCCAAAAAGAGTAATTTTTCAAGAGAGATCTACCTTGAGAACAACTATCAAAAATTGAAAAGGAATCCGATCAAAATTGTGCGAGAAGAAGCAATTTGAAAATTGTAAACCAAACAAATTGAAAATGCCCCCCATTTGGCAAATTTAGGCGGATCGCCAAAATGAGTAAATTTTCAAAAGAGGCCTACCTAGGGAATATTCGTGCAAAATTTGACGAAAATCTGACCAAAATTGTGGGATAAGAAGCATTTTGAAAATTGGCAACCACAAAATTACAAATGCCCCCCATTTGGCCAATTTTTGATGGATCGCCAAAACGAGTAATTTTTCAAGAGATGTCTACCTAGAGAACAACTATCCAAAATTGGAAAGGAATCCGATCAAAATTGTGGGAGAAGAAGCAATTTGAAAATTTGACACCAAAAAATAAAAAAATGTCCCCCATTTGGCCAATTTTTGGCGGATCGCCAAAATGAGTAATTTTTCAAAAGAGGCCTACCTAGGGAATATTAGTGCAAAATTTGAAGAAAATCTGATCAAAATTGTGGGAGAAGAAGCATTTTGAAAATTGGCAACCGAAAAATTTCAAATGTCCCCCATTTAGCCAATTTTTGGCGAATCGCCAAAAAAAAAAATTTTTAAAGAGAGGCCTACCTAGAGAACATTCGTGTATAACTTGAGAGGAATCCGATAAAAACTGAAGGAGAAGAAGCATTTTAAGTAAAAGTTTACGCACGTACATACGTACATACAGACGACGGATACCCCTCTATTGATAAGATAAGACCAGCCCGACATAGTCGGCTGGTCTAAAAACTAGAGCAGTGTGCAAGCCCACATATTCCCCACAGGCCCCCATCAGTTAAACACGGCCATTAATAGTCCAGCTGGTCCATTTTCCTCGGACGAACCTGGCCCATTTACAATACAGATCTGTGTACCAAGCTTCATTAAAATCCTTGCAGCAGTTTTTAAGTTATCGTGATAACAAGCTCTTGATGACAGACCGACCGACACGTGGTCGATCGCATATATTTCCCCTGTGGGGAATAAAAAAAAAAACAAACATGTGTGTGTGTTGTATGTAAAAAAATCAAATTGTGCGACCACCACGTTTTAGGAACCCCTCTATTGGGGATACCCCGCTATTAGGGGCAGAATCCGCCAGACAGAAACTGTCCTTAATAGCATGGTTTTGCTATATATGAAACCAGTGACTTTACAAAGTCGCTGAAACTTCCATCGGTTTTGTAAAATCGCTGGTTTGACACATCCACAGTAGCATATATAAATGAACGCTCTGTACCTAAGGAGGCCTTGCGCATGCTGTGTTGCACGAAGTCACTGCTGGCAGACTGAGACACCACGAACTTGCCGCTGCTGCTCTTCCTGTACTTGTTTTCCTTCGCCGGTTTTTTCCGCTTTCCTGGCCTTGCCTCATCCGAGTCTTTCTTGGCATCAAAGTCCGTGACGTAATCGGCAAACGACTGCTCAAGAGCCGTACTTATATTGTTGTCATTGCACAAAGATACCTGTTCTGACGTCACACTTTGACTGTCCCCGATATCGCCATTATAACTATCCTTGAAGCTTTCTTGCTGCTTAGCTGCAGTCACATCACTGGTGTTATCACATTCTGGGTCGTCTGAGTGAGCACTGACATCGTCTGCTGATTCTGTGTCTTTATCCGCACATAAATCCTCTTCCTGACCCGAAAGTTCACCATTTTCGGCGTCCATGTTATCATCTAGTTCCTCTTCGCCAGCCTCGCTATCTGATTGGTCACTTCCTTGACTCTCCGCCTCCCCCTCTTCCTCGTCATCTGATAGGTCATTCATTTCTTGGCCAGACGAGCCCTCGTCCTCTGACAATTCTTTCACATCTTCTGTTAAAAATTCAGGCTCAACAGCGATTTGAGAAAAGTCCTGTTTTACTCTCGGCGCTTTGCTTGGCTTTTGAGACGCCCCCTTGTCCTTGGCTTTTGTGGCAGTGACGTCTTTCTCCTTCTCTTCCCCTTTCTCACTCGGTTCCGGATTCTAAAAAATAACACGAAACAATCTAACCCAAATGCCCATGTATGTCTTAATCTCTTTATCAAAGTTTACGTTAAAGGGTAGAGTTCCGCGTACAGATTGTGGTATGCAAAATAGTTCATTTCGACACCGAAATCATATTACAAAAGTGCTGTTAACAACAACCGAACAAAAGGAGTTACAATGAGATAGTAAGGAGCCGTCTAAAAACACAATATCATAGTCCAACTGCGGAAGTGGGGAAAAAAGTGTAGCTGGCACCCACCTCTCCTCCCGGAGGTTTCACGAAGTACGGGATCTTGCCCCGCTGCCAGTCGTTCAGCACCATTTTAGACACCGTTGTTATATCCGGTTCTCCGCCCTGCGGAAAAAACGAAGAGAATACACGTTCAACAAAAATACTGTGAACATAAATAGTATTTGGACATGCACAGTGACGTCTAAATATCTAAGTGGAACATAGCAAATAAAAAAATAACAAATAAACAAATAAATAAATAAATGATAATAATAATAATAATAATAATAAACAAACAAACGCACCTTAAGGAGTTTGCCCGTGCGCTTGGCGAGCTGTTCCAGGAAGTTCTCCGCGTCCGTCCAGCTGTCAATCTTGTACGTTTTCTTCACATACTCGGGCTTGACGCGCTCCAGGACGCTGTCTATGTGCTCGTCGGCTGTCTTCAGGTACTCCACGCGGATCTACAGGCATACACAACGACCAGTCTCAACGCGACCTCGAATCAAGACGGAGTCTCGTTTTATCGAGCTCCGATATCTGGCATAGTCAGCTACATCAAGGCTCGATATCCAATACAGAGTTGTATTGTGTCCGTGCCCCCCCCCCCAACAACCACCCTCTCCGCCAAGCCGCCGACAAGGAAAAGGCGTTTCGCACACTCAAAAGTAAACTACTTCCTTGGGCCAGGACTGAAATTTCTCAGCTTACTAAATTTTGCGCAGCATTTGTCAAAATACCCCCCCCCCCAACACATACACACACGAAACAAGTCCGGCTTCCTTCCGTTCTCCGCAGATTATTCACAAGATTTCAATCAATTTATGCCTGGCATCTTGTCTGGTTCTGTTAAGGAAACGCGAGCACCCGCTTACCGAATTGTTTTCCCAATCAACAGCGCTGAGCACTGACATTTTTTTTAAATCCTTTTACCCATAACACCTCATGTTCCTTTCTGTATTTAAAAGTGGTAATGTTTTACGAAACTCACGACTCCTTTGAGCACCAGCTCTGTCTCTGTGTCTCCGGTTGGGTAGACGACCCCTGGGCAATCGATCAGGTAGATCTTCTTCATCAGCGTCACATACTGCCAAACCTGTGGACCGAATATTCTCCAAGATGTACCGAAAGTACATCAGAATACTCATGTTGAACGACAAGTTCAGTAAATACTGACACCAGTTTATCTGTTTCGTCAATATTCATTAAACTGATATGAATTCTACGGTGTCGAGGGCGGTGGAGATGTTTTCCATATATAGCAAAATTTGGAGGAGGGGTGGGGGGGGGGGGGGTCCTTCCGCGGTTGCCACAATGGCGATCATTTTGCCCTGCTTTTGTGGCATTTATTCCATAAAATGAACCACTAATTTAACTTGAATTCCATTATAAAACCTGTGTGAACATTGTGCGTGATTAATCTCACCATTATTTTCGCAGCCTTACCTTCGTCTCGCCAGCAATCGGCGCCGTCTTACACACTTTCTTGCTTCTCAAGGTGTTTATAATGGAACTTTTGCCGACATTTGGATACCCGATAAAGCCAACGCTTATCTGTTTCTTATCTATATGCAGCTGCAACATGACAACCAATTTGCTTCCTGATAACCCAATCTAATTCTAATAAACGCTTACAAAAAAAATTTCAAGTTTCAGATGGCTCTATTTGACTTTCTAGGCATCGAACGTTTAGGCACATTTTAAAATAAAAATGCTATGTTCTCATTCCTCAACTTGATTCAACAGAACAGAAATGGATCACACGGCCACTAGGTGAAATGTTGGCACAGGGCTGAACAGTGAAATGCCCGTAAAGATCTTCTGGAACGATCACACGTACCTTGCCGAATTGACGAAGCAAGTTAATTAGTGCGCCTTTGCCAAATGGGTTGTTGATGCT
The DNA here is from genome assembly GCA_949752745.1 of Protula sp. h YS-2021. Classification (NCBI taxonomy): domain Eukaryota; kingdom Metazoa; phylum Annelida; class Polychaeta; order Sabellida; family Serpulidae; genus Protula; species Protula sp. h YS-2021. Next base: position 14,643,192 of record OX457026.1, read on the forward strand.
TGCGTGAAATGCCATGGTTGGGTTATCCGCAGATAAAATAGCCACCCATTTTTGCTGCATTTAAAAAAAAGTTGAGAAACTATATTTAAAAGTTATGTAAATCAATGTCTGCCTTCGCCTTAAATTCCGTATATGTGTCTCGTCGAAAACCTTTGTTTGATATAACGCAGTTAATTAAAACAACTGTTGAGACATTCTCTCCCGGAGAATTACACACACGCCTATATATTATAAAATGCACACGTATCATTTAATCATTTAAATCAACTCTGCACTCCAAAGGGCCACTTGAACTAGAGCAGTGTGCATAGCCCACATATTCCCCACAGCCCCCCCCCCCCCATCAGTTAAACACGGCCATCAATAGTCAATCAACAGCTGAAATTTTCCAAGTCCAGCTGGTCCATTTTCCTTGGACGAAGTTTCATTAAAATCCCTGCAGTTGTTCTTGAGTTATCGTGTTAACAAACTCATTCCGATGCTGAATAATTTCCAGGATTTGGTAAATTTCAAAGTCCATTTGGTTCATTTTCCTTCGGCCAACCTCACCCATTTACAATATCGATCCTTGTTAGTGCCCAAAGAAGCTACATACAAAGTTTCATTAAAATCTTTGCAGTTGTTCTTGAGACACCGTGTTAACAATAGTCATCAAGAGCTGAAATTTTTTAAGTCCAGCTGACTCATTTTCCTTACAAGAACCTGGCCCATTTACAACACCCATCTGTGTTTGTTGCCACAGAAGCTACATACCAAATTTCATTAAAATCCTTACAGCAGTTTTTAAGTTATCGTGTTAACAAGCTGTTGATGGGGGGGGGGGGGGAGTGGGGGGGGGGGGGAGAGACAGAGAGCGGAGGGAAGAAGAGAGTTTCCAATAATTCTTTTCTTTTTTTTTTTTTTTTTTGCAAAACAAATTGCCTTCTTCCTGAACCCACTTCCCCTCCCTGCCCCACCCCTAAAAAACCCATCCATGGAAGTACTCAGAAAGCTGAAAAAAATGGGAGCGACTGACCGTGACCCAGGTGGGCACGAGGTCGACCTTGTTGATGACGTTGATGAGGTGTTTGTGTGGCTTCTCTTCGCGCAGGTACTTCTCTATGTGCTTGGAGCGCGTGCCCGCCGGGTCGCGGGCATCCAGCACCTGGATCACCACGTCTGACGAATCGATCACCTGTCGGGGGGACGGGAGACGCGATGATGTCACGTACGTGATGACGTAACAAAGCAGACACTTACCACACAAAAACATGACAAGTTTTTAAAGATACCAATCTCCACTTTGAACTATACTTAGTTTTTATTATTAAAGTTTCGCTTTTAAACTGTTTCTTTTTTCTTTTAAATATTTGCAACATAATTTCTTTTTTGACAGCTATCTTCGTTTTTTTATTATTATATTATGTTGACTGAGTTTTTTTATGAGTTTTTGTTTCCATTTCCAAAGCAGTTCCTTTAGACAACTGAATATTAAAAAGCAGAACTGGCCAGCTCACTTTGTACAGCTCGCCCCACACGCGTTTTGATTGGCCCGCCTTGCAGTACAGCTCCATATTGGCGTCCTTCACCCCGCTGTTTTCTCGCACTAAATCGCGGTCCTTCTCGCTCTCGTATTTGTCTCCCCTCTCCAAGGCACGGTTCAGTAGTTCCTGCAACAGCATGCCGCATTTTCTTAATAGCCCCTATATTACTCAAGTCCTACAGCATTTTCTCCGTGACGCTATGTTGTTCTAGCACTTCCCCATATATTACCATACTTGTTCAGTAATTTGGGTTAATTTACATTGAGGGGGGGGGGGGGGGGCTCTAGCACTTCCCCATATATTACCATACTTGTTCAGTAATTTGGGTTAATTTACATTGAGGGGGGGGGGGGGGGGGACTCTAGCACTTCCCCATATATTACCATACTTGTTCAGTAATTTGGGTTAATTTACATTGAGGGGGGGGGACTCTAGCACTTCCCCATATATTAGCATACTTGTTCAGTAATTTGGGTTAATTTACATCGAGAGCAGGGCCCTTCGCGCAACCCGACACAAAGAGATGGCTTTATACAGGGACATACTGTGACAGCAGTCAGACTTGCGCCCTACACATCAGAGCAAAACGCACCCGCAGTGGAGTCGCCAAGGTGCGAGCACTTAACAAGACAAACAATTTTATAATATCTTTATTGAACTCACAAATAATATACTCACTTCCATTCCGTCCACTTTCAGTTTTGGTCTCTTCCGATGTGATTTTGGCCCAAACGTATTTTGAAAACTTTCTGTGTCTAACACATGGACTCGTGCGTGCTAAAATGAGATAAACTAAATGAATAGAACAGTTTTTCCCAACGAATATATTTCTAAATAATTAAATACAACACACTGTTCTTTTAAATAAGCATTTTGAAATGCGTCACAATAAAATCTCTCAGAAATTTTCAACGTTGATGTTTTCATTTTCTGAAATGCTTCATCACAAGATGCCCACAAAAATATCATATTCAGACTCTGTCCGAACGCAGTTACCTTTGACACTTCATTGAGGAGGGTGATGGGCAGTTTGGTTTGTCGCATCACCACTTTGTATGGGTCGTTCTTCACCTTCTTCATCTCCTCCTGGAACGTCTGTAAGGCTGACTGTCCAATGACCCGGGTATTACCTGCGTAGAAGATTTGCAGCAACGCTCGTCCGCTTGCAATGCCCTCACATCTTGTCATTTTTTAACAAGCGAAAAAAAAGATGGAATAAAATTTTAAAAAAAACCAATCTTAGACTAACACAAACACAAACCAACTACAGCAGTGATCAGAGAACAATCATGTACAGAACAGAACTTATCGAATTTTAAAACCGCGTAAATTCTCATTACCAAACCACTTCCGGTTCGGCTCCACTCGAGCCTGGGATCCAGACGACAGCGTGCTCTGGTATGGCGCCGCTTTAACAATCTTTCCCAATTTATTTCTGAAAAGCAAATATCTTTTTTAAAACACATTCTTCAATTCGACGCAAAAGGATATGGGGCGAATACCAACACTGAACTCCCGGTTATGTTATGAAAATCATAATAAATTTGCACGAAGCAGCAATGTGAAACAATTAACACAAGCAGACCGAATATCGAGTATTGCCTGCTTCTAATGAAGGCATCGCATTTTGGAATGCTTAAAAACGAAATCAGTGTAAGATACAGATCCTCCAATTGCTTGCATTACCTTTTGGGCTTGAAGTTTCTGTACATCTGAAGTCGCTTGATTGTGGCTTTGTCCCTCATATTGTGGCCGCCAGATGCCTTGACTCGATCTGATATTACAATAATCACAATATACAACGCCACGTCAGACTGGCGGATGACGATCCTTGTTACGCCGTCAAGAAAGTTATGAAACTAATGAAAGAAATGCATCAGACAAATCTTTCTATGAGTCTTGAGCAGCGACGCAAGTTCACCGAAACCTAAATCACCTCTAAAACATTATATATGTATATCAGATATGATTCAAATCCGACCAGTGTAACTTTAGACTGGTGTTCACAAACCACTTGGTGTGGGAAATCCCATGCAAAATTTCGAAGTCCCGGCTTGAATAATGGTCGGACCATAAAAACAGTTCACCTATGTAAGGTAAGAGGCTTTTGAATATAGCTGGGCTTGGTGCTAGCCAGGGTTGGCATTTTTCCCAGATAAAACCTATATTCCTCCAGGACAGTGGAAAAAATCGGTAACAACGGAAAAAAGTGGCAGAATTGAAGAAGAAGAGAAGAAGAAAAAAAGGAAAATACTAGAATTTACCTGAAATATTGATCGTACACTTTATAATTTTATTTCCAAGCAAATATGGTGAAATTACCTTTGTAATTCTGAATACAAACAAACACACAGCTTTTAATTAACAACTTACAAATAAAGTAATTATTGGGTAGCTGGGATAACATTCAAGGTAAATAAAGCATGTTTACCCATGAATGTTGCATGAAGCTTTTAAGCACTAATTATTTGACCTGTGAAATATGGTCGGGAAACTAGTGACATTCTAACTCCAAGAGACGGCCCGCTACTGGGGTTCCGCGTGCCCGCTTCAAATCCTCACAATATAACGATATGCAAGTCAACTACGCTCGCTTTGAGGCACCTCTGTGGCAATGCTGTGCAAAATTCAACAACCTACTAGTCTTAACTGGCGTTCGCTAAAGGCCCCCCAAAGCACAACGCAAATGATACATAACTTCTTTGTTACGTTTTCTTTAAAAGAAGAAAATATAGAAATAACCACAAAACTCCAGCAATGATTGACATTTGTTTACATCCAGGGAGCATGGGTTATTACGTGAAAAAGTGAAAAGACATTTTGTAATCATTTGTCAAAAACCTTTGAACTGGCATTTCATAACGCATGAAAAAAAACAAAAGTGAAATACTCTGCGTGTACAGAATAAATTTTGCTCATGAACTTATAGTAAGTGTTTGAATAACAGGGACCGGTATGCAGGAATTGTGTTCAGAAGATATGAAGTTGATCCCTATTACCTGAACCAGCTAAGGCTTCGTCAGCTCTGACAGCGAGATAAACGAAGTTAATTAATTCAGAGGTAGTGACTGTGGCAATGTCCCCTTAGAAAGGATGAGCTTGTATACAGACCGTGGATGAGTGGCAACAAACAAGACAAACCAAGACATTTACAGTTCTTGTTTATTCCTTACTTCCCCTCTGAATTCTGGGTACAAAGGTATCGGTATACTTTCCAGCAGGTAATGTTACAGTGACATCAGCCTAATCACACTTTGGGTGTTTCGAATAAAATGCGCAAGAATTTTGAATTTCGCATGCAAGTGAACCGGGTAAAAAATGAACTTGAAAGAAATGACGGGAAAAAAGAAAGGACAAATATAGAAACAGCTCATACTCGGAACATAAAAGGTATTGAAACTTTTTGTTAAAACTATTTGTTAAAACTGTTAATAAGTTTTTAAAATAGCATACGATTTGTTAAAAACACGATTACTCTTTGATGCACAAGAAGGTTGACATTTAGATAAAGGCTTTTTATCATTCCTAAAATTTTTACCCCGTTAGTTCGTATTCGAAACGCGGAATTTTCGCACATTTATTCGTAACGCGAATAAAGTGTGGGTTGGCTTATTCAAGACATGGGTGCGTGGGCTGAGATGCACGTCTTGTTAAGTTTAAACAAAAGTGCTCAGGCACCACGAATAACTATCTAAAACGTGACAGGGTACTGTCTGTGTTAACGGCAAACTGTGATGATACTCGTACCTGAGGAAAACCAGGTTGATATTAAATTAGTCCCAGTGGATCCATTCTATTTTCCTAGGCCAGAAAGGGTCACAGTTCCTGTAATAAAATGACCATTGAGCTCAATTTTTGAAGCCCTGGATCCTTCGGCGCACATTCCAGGACACCGAGGTTCGGACTAGCAGGCTTTTTCTTAAAAGGCACTCTAAGAAGTAGCTCCAAGAAGCGGTACCCTACAAAGTTTCCAGGCACCGCTTCAAAGCCTCGCTATATAACGATAAGCAAGTCAACTGCGTTAGCTTTGAGGCATCCCTGTGCAAGGGTGTGAAAGTTTTGGACAAGGTGGTTTAAACCAGGGTTCTATACCGGTTCTTAACTGTCCGTCCAAAATGGGTTTTGGACAGTTTAAGTCAGGTTTTGGACACCCAATATTAAAGCCCATTGCTATTTTGTCCCGAATACTTGAGACGTCTGTGTCTGACGAAGTAATGAAGAAGTAATCCTTGTCTTCACCACTGTAAACAATGAGCAAGTGTCACTACACAAACAAGTGTTGGGTCGTGGGTGGTTCTTATGTGCAAAACTGTTTTTCTCCAGACATTTTGTCTCCGATTAGAGATATTATTTATACTTGTCTTCGAGCTAACTTGCGGCATAAGCATGCCAGTCTGATCAAGCACCAATAGCGAATGCTTGTCACACACGGCTCGAGCTCTGCGAAAATGAATCCCTCGTGACTCACAACCAGGCTACTGAAAAGCGATTCTGACAGGCCATCACCGCTGAGCACTTGACCGCTTACAAGTTGCATCAAAAATATCGCGGTGAGAAACTGAATCCGGAGCAGGTTGCTGAGGTGCACTCTTTATTCAGCAACGGAACCAGAGTTTTGACTCCGGCTTAATACCGTTTGAGGGCAGGTCACATCCATTTCCTCAAGTCTACTTCTCAGAATCTGCAACAGACACGCGCCTTGATATATGGTGGAAGGGGCTCCTGAGTTCTACACTGGATCCTGATTTTGTTGCCATGGCTATACAACTGTTGTCCACGCCGCCATCGTCTGTATCTATGGAGCGAATTTTGTCGTTAACTTTGGATTTATTCACAATACTTCATTACGTGAAAGAGTAACAATAATTTTTGCAATTATCCAGGAAAAAACTTTTGAAATGATATTACAAAAAGAACGTAAAATAAAACGTAAAATATTGTGGGTATGCAAAATAAATTTATGCCTAACTCTGCATCTATCAACTATTTTAGTATGTATTTTACAAATAAACTATGACCTCTTTATTTAAATTTTTGGTCATTTGACTTAGGTCACGTGATATTTAAGGCCGAAATGTAAACACACATTGGACAGGTGGGTGCGAAAACAAATTTTTCTGTACTTTTATGAACAAGTAAATGATATACAGCGCGTTAAAAATTGTGCCTGTTTTACAAAAAGGGTATATTGGGCATAAACTTTCTGTAAATGTTTGAACAATGCTGACTGGTATGCAGGATTCGTGCCTCAGAACATATGAAGTTGACCCCTATTAGTGGAACAATGGAAGGCTTCGTAGCTCTGACAGAGATATGCGATGTTATACGATGCTGACTCGGAGCTAACTAAGAAGTATCCTGGCGCATTATTTTCGACCTCGGCCAAACTACCAAATTTGAGTAGAGTGGTTTTGCAACTGTAAATTCATTGTTGTTGTGGACGATAATTGGGGATTCTATTACATGATCTAAAAAAAACATCTATTTTTCTCAATACAAAATTTCTTTTATTTCTTTTTTTTTTTATTTATTGCTTGTTTTAGACTCGTGGTCCATATTTCGAATCTTCACAATGCCTTTCAGTGAAGAAAACAAAACCTTTGGACGACTCACCCAAAAGTTTTGGACGACTCACCCAAAGCCCTTGGACGACTCACCCAATTTTACAAGACTGTGTGAAATGTTTATAAGAGGCTTTTATAAATATTTTATTGATGTTTACAATTCAGCCTGCAGCTTTTCCACCAGTTAAGTTTGTATTTAAAGTTAGCAACAACATCAAAATGACTAAAATTTAAGTAAAACTTTTATTTAAGTGAAACATTCGTTCATTAAAGTGTGTAACTACATATCAATACAGATCTCAAATGCATTTAATACGAGCAAAGTTAGTTTATTCAGTCACAATGTCATTCGGTGACTCCGGAAAAATCTCATTAATATTCCAACAAATAAGAGGCCCTCTGGCTGAACGACCCCGGGATCACTAATAAAGAGTTAAGCGACTCCGAGCTGGACAGTGGTGACAGGCCACTGTTTAGTTAATTGCACTTTATAATTACTTTTCAGCTTCTCTGTGTCGCACTATTAGGATTAACACGAGCGACTCCGAACGATTTGCATTTAGCAAAAATTGCAATTAAATATCTGTTCACCGAAAATTATGCAAGTTTAATTATCGAAAGAAAAACGCTGACTTATTTGCGGTTAAATAATAAAATATTTTTTTGGGTGAGTCGTCCAAGACTTTGGGTGAGTTGTCCAAAATTTTGGGTGAGTCGTCCAAAATTATTGGGTGAGTTGTCCAAAATTTTGGGTGAGTCGTCCAAGATTTTGGGTGAGTTGTCCAAGGATTTTTAGGGTGAGTTGGTTTTTGGGTGAGTTGTCTTGCTCCCGACCGCACATTCATCTTTGAGACTAATGTCTTTTCTTTTTCTATTAACCTTTTCTCTGCTTTCCATTTTGAGAAAGTTTTAACAATTTTTTTCTTATTTAAATTACTTTTATGTGCTTAAATTGACATTTAACAGTCATTATGAATTCGGTGGCATTTGGGTCGGCTTAAATACTAAAGGAATAGGCACTACATAAATTAAGATGTCTCGGGTTTGTATATTGTCAGCCGCTATTTTTAGACAAGGTACAAAAGTATAGATAACAAAACTAACCCCCTGTCTGGTTACACACTTGCTATCATAATCCCTAGCAACAATATCTAGGACGGCAACATGCTCAGTGTTGTAAGTAATGTGCTGCAAAAATACAGTGGATTCCCCACTGGCTGACAGTGGTCCGATCTCAGGCATTTTGAGGGCTCGGGACCAAAAAAGCGGCCTAAAGTGGTCCTATCCGAGGTGGTACCAATTGGAAGTTTCTTTAACCATTAAAGTCTATGGAGCGCATTCGGGACCGCAGAAAATGTGCCCTAATTCAGAGGTGGTCCTAAGAGGGAGGTGGTCCGATGCCGAGGTTCCACTGTATATCAAAATGGTGAACATGAACTGGTTTAGGTATGAGGGATAGGAGATAGAATTGGTTAGAGTATATCGTAATTGGCGACACCAAAATGTTCAATTCTAACAAAACTTCATAAGCCCGATGCAAATGTTCCAACTCTTTCGACTTAAATATTTCATATTTTACGATACTTGACAAATAAAAATGGTTTTCAGCTGTGGGAAATGGTCTTTTCAGTTTCACCAATTCCGATCTACTGTAGCCATTTGTTCTCCTCCCCCTCGTTGTCCTACCATTTAAAGGGGTATTGTTTTATTTAGACCACATCTCGGGTGATAATTGGCGAGACAAAAATGACATTTTCAGGATAAATGTTGTTTTCTGGGATGGCGAACTTGCATGAACACTGGCAAAAGACCTAGGTTAGTGGTAACATCAACTTTATACGACACATATTTGACCATAAAGATTGTGCGCATCATTTATAATTGGGTTATTTTAAGTGACACAGCCTTTCTAAAATAATGCCATTGGCCCCAGCCGTGCGCCAACGTTGGCAAAATTGAGATCAATGACATATTATATTATAGGAACTATGATTCTTGCTGGGCGGGAAGCAAGAGTCATCTACCGTAGGACTAATATTACATGAAACCTATTTATCGCTCAAATTAACCAGAGTGAAACAAAACTGTCCATATTTTACCCCTTTGCACATACCAGGATTCATACTATGCTGTCCTTTATTAATTGAACCTTTAGGTTTTGCTTTCGGTTTTGCCATATTGATGAAAATGTTGTCAAATCTCTAGAAAAACGTGTTGTTCACGGGTGTTTACTTCACAGAAGTGGCTATTAACAGAGCTGGTTGTTCGCGCAGAGCTAAATTGGTTCCCTCAGTTACTCTGGAATAACTTTGGTATCCGATATTTTATTGCATAATCCTTCGCAAGGTCTAATAGTGCTTTCTCTTCACCACATTGCTGCTTATTTGTAGTTACTGTTTGACGTTTTATTTGTCAAATTTCATTTCGAATTACATTACTTGAATTTAGCGCTACTTCCGCTAATGGAGTCATTCTGTGAAAGTGGAAAAAATTGTTTGTGATCTAACCGTGCGTTTACGTGGAGCTTAACTAGAACCAGAACCGATGACATGCGCAGTGGCAGTTCTGGTTCTAGTTATGTCCTCCAGAAAAATGGTGGTTCTTAATCTAGTTATGTTTATAAACTTCAAGTGCAAATCAATTGAAAACAAAGATGACTACACAAATATCATTTAAAACACGTAAACAATTACTAATATTGAATTGAAAATACTTTGATATAAAGCATTTCACTCGTTGATTTGTAAAATACATATCTTTGAAGATTTTCAATCAAAACAGCAGTCGAAACATTGATGCTTCTGCCAAATATAAAACCACATCCTTTAAGAGTTTCCAGTCTTTTTGTTCAATTTATCATATTTTACAATACAAGTTATCATATATTACCACTTTTTATGAGAAAGTTACTGACTTAAAATTTTAAAATGTTGTTAAAAGTCTATTAAAAAAGGTCAAGGGCGTACCCGAAGTGTGGCTCAGGTACGATTTTCTTCACGAGAACCGGGTACAGTTGGCCAGATAAACGGCAGTTCTAGACCCAGTTATGCGGTTCTGGAACCAGTTATTGCCCACGTAAACGCACGGTAAGTGATCTCACTAGTGCTGTAAGAAAGATTAGTGAAAACTTAAATATCATTGATAATAGACTTGAAAAGTGTTAATCTTTTATGCAAAGGAGTGGGGAACGTGACAATAACGATCAAGAAAGTTTCCCTCTTGGGAGTCGAGTAGAAACTGATAATATTGCCCAAGATGCAACTGTAACAACGTTTCCCAGTTCAAAAGATCCAATAGACTGTAATTCTCTCCCACCTGAAGTTAAACTTCATGCCGAGCGAAATGGCATCAAAAACGAGGATAAGCCAAAGTATAATACTCTTATTGCGGTATCAAAGTATTCAGAGACGGTGAGCACTTGTCAAAAAGTCAAATTGAAGAAATAACTACATGTACTACAGCTCTACAGACATATCTGCGTGAGGAATACTCTGATCTACTAGTCAGAGGCAGTTTTAATCAAGAAACTTCAACTTGGTTCAGAGCACTTCAACGTAACTTTTCCGGCATTTCCTCAGTCTGCAATTAATAATTTGCAAACGGCCGCTACTCTGGCTGCTGCAGCTAATCAACAACCTTCACGTGGAAACCGTGGTCATGGTGTTCGTTATATCCGGAATTCATTTCGCGGAGGAAGTCGCGGTAGATTTCATCAAAACACGGATGTATATCAAGCACTCACGAATCAACGCAACGACTATGATTAAGGATAATGTTAAAAGACCATATTAAATATTGGCAACAAATTGCAGCTCCAAGCGAAATCATTGACTGGATTTATCATGGAGTAAAATTAAGATTTCGTAATCAGCAAGACAGTTTCGAATGTGAAAAACATAAATTGACACCTGGATATGTACGTTTTATTGACAGCGAGTTACGGAATTTACTTGATAAAGGTTCAATTTCAAAGGTTTCCTACAAACTGATATGTGTAAACCCCATTGGATGTGTACCGAAAAAAGGAAAAAAAACTCCGATTGATTACTGATTTAAGAAACTTGAATAGTAATGTAAAGTGTCCCTCTTTCAAAAATGAAGGTATAGATACTGTTTGTGAATACCTTCAACCGGGCGATAATTTCATCACGATTGACTTGGAAAATGGTTTTCATCATATTTCTGTTCATAGTAAATTCCGTACGTATCTTGGATTTAAATGGCGTAATCAATATTATGTGTGGAACGCCTAAATATTAGTCCTTGGTACTTCAATAAACTTGTCAGATCCGTTGTGTGTTACATTCGGCAAAACAACATCCGCTTTGTTTTTTATGTTTGTCGATGACGGAATTTTAATGTCGTCACCCGCAAATATCGAAACAGAAAAACAATTCTTGTTAAATGTGTTCAATAACTTAGGCCTGAAAATTAACTACGACAAATCTAGTTTAGAGTATTCATACCACAAAAACATTTATTGGATATGTTGTTTGTTCAACTCATGAAAATGGTAGTCCTTGGATATCAGTACCTCAGACCCGTATTTCCAAGCTTCACAGACATATCAGGCGTGCATTGCAATCTGATTACATTAATGCCCACTTTCTTGCACGAATTTGTGGACAGTGCATCAGTTTCGCGAAAGCGGTGCTACCGGCTAAGCTGTTACTTCGTAATTTGTATGCCGTTTTGTCGACCCTAAAATCTTGGTCGGATAAATTTTTTTGTCTAAGTCAGCAAAATCTGATTTAGACTAGTGGTTACATGCAGTTTCCAACTGGAATGGACGAAAAGTTGAAAAGCGTACTATCGATGGTCAAATATTTACTGATGCCAGCGATCAAGGATGGGGAGCTGTGTTTAATGGCAGGGAAGCCCATGGATTATGGACCACAACAGCGGCCTACCAATCAATAAACCTTGGGGAACTGCTCACCGTACTGCTGGCAATATTGTCATTTGCAGACTTATTACGTGGCAAGCACATTGAAATAGTGACAGACAATATCTCAACGGTCGCATATTTGAATCATCTAGGAGGTCCATCTACAAGTTTGACAAAAGTAGAAAGAGCAATTTGGATCACTGCAACAAACCTTCAATTATCGCTCGAGGCAAAGCATTTGGCAGGCCGCTACAATATTCATGCCGACCGACTGAGCAGGATAAATTCGTGGAGCACATACAGTTGGTCAATGCATCCGGCTCTATTTCGACGAATAGACAAACTTTGGGGTCAACATACGTACGATCGATTTGCAGACATAACAAACCACAAGTGCAAATTGTACAACAGCCTGTATTACGATCCTTTAACGAATGGGGTAGACGCTTTAGCTCAGCGCGATTGGGGTGTCCACAATAACTGCGTAAATTGCCCGTTTGCGCTTCTTCCGAAAGTGCTCAACTTAATCGTGACCCAAAAAGCAACAGCGACTGTAATCGCCCCTTGGTGGCCCACTCAAACGTGGTTTCGCTTACTTGTGAATCTCTCGGTCCGACCGCCCTTAAAATTACCCGATCGAAAATCGATGTGGATGCTCGGAAAAAGACCGGGACCACTCAAAAACAAACGTTGGAAAATGTTCGCTTGGAGAATATCCGGGAAAAGCGCTTGCGTAAACTAAATTGGTCGGGTAGGGCTGCATATCAGATAAGGTTTTCTCTTGCACCTTCAACTTTGAGTACGTATAATCGCATTTTGACCAAGTTCAGAGAACATTGTCTACTTGTAAATTCTAAGTTTCCACCAAAATCGTCTGCAATTATCGCTAGTTTTTTGTGTTCATTGTGTGACACATCAGAAAGACCAAAATCATCCTTGTGTATTGCCCAATCGGCTATTAATAACTTGTACATAGTGTACAACAGAGAGTTCCCAGGCTGGAATGATATATCAGACCTAGTGACAGCACTGATTAAATCGGGTACTTGTAAAGTTTTGCAGAAATCGACTGTGTTACCCAGGGAACCATTCAAGAAACTATTCGAAGCGATGGGCGATAATAGCGTTATGTCGCTGAAATTGTTACGTACAAAAACTATTGCTTTACTGGCAACTGTTTGTATGTTGCGCCCCTCCGATATTGCACCTAAGGCGGCCCATTTCGATGCGTCGAACGGCAAGGCGGAAAAGCTAGTATTCAACATGGACGATGTATGTTTCCATGAAAACGGCCAATTATCGCTAGCTTTTAGGGGTATCAAAAACGATTCTAACAAAGATGAATTTTGCATAACGATACCACCGAGTGATGTTCCATATCTGGGCCCGGTTTCTGCTCTGCGAGAATATATTTATCGAACTGAAACAATGCGTCCTGCAGGCAGTAAACCAGTGTTTATTACTCTGACAAAACCGTATCAGGCTCTTTCTTCAGCCGGTGTGGCTCATGTTTTGAACGAATGTATTGCCATGGCAGGGCTTGACCCCAGAGTGTATTCAGCAAAGAGTTTCAGGCCCACCGGTGCTACTCGTGCAGTTAATTGGGGTTGTGATCCAAAGAAAACAATGCGTCTCACTCGCTGGAAAACCGAGACAGTATTTTTCGAACACTATGTTCATGACAAATGTCCTGACAATTTTACAAATATAATTCATAAGTAGCGTTACATGTTTGTTGGCTCAAGTTTGCATTTAGTTCAGCCGTAATTAAGAAGTATTACTTTTCGTCCTGTGTTCATTTGTAAATATTAGCGTTACTAGAATTATGAAATTCTGGAATTGGACAGCATTTCATGTTCTTGCATTTAGTAAGTTGATACATTGCACCCATTGCCACAATGAGATATGTAACCTCATTTTGGTGACCGGTTACTCTAGATTAGGCATATTACAAAATAAAACGTAAAGACAAGTAAAGTAGATTTACTTCAAATTGTAGTTATTGTTTGACGTTTTATTTGTCATCTTTGAAATTTCATTTCGAATTACATTACTTATATTTAGCACTAAACTTTTATATATTTTATAGCATTAAATATTTGGTGCATGCAAGCCCCCTTGGGGGGGGGGGGGGGGGGTTATCTTACAGTTAAGCGGAAGTAGTGTTAGATGCGAGAAGGCATATTACAAAATAAAACGTAAAGACAAGAAACGTAGATTTACTTCAAAAGCCACTTCAAAGCCAAAACGAGTCATTCTCTTCATTAGCTGCAATCGCGGCGAACGTGAAAATTTTGTAGCATTAAATTTAGAAATACTTTGATCCTCTGCTACAGATTTTTGCAAGTCAACACACTTTATGCAATTTTAAACAATGTCGGACGATAATGAGGTAGATATCGGTAAACAAGAAGGGAATCTTAGCGACGATGATACGAGCCAAACGGCAAATAAACCTGAAAAATCTCGAAGGTCAAAGCAAAAAGATAGCTAAACGACAAGACATAGCCAATCGGCTAATGCTTATGAGTCTAGGGAAAGGGGTAAAAAGCGTAAGTCTAAACAGCCGACCAAGCCCAAAAGTCGGAAATATGACTTTTCTTCATCCTCGAACTCGAGCAGTTCTAACGAAGACTTGGTCGTCTTCTGGAAGTGATTCGGATCTTGGCATCGGTACAGCCAGATCAAAAAGAAAGCTAGTTTACAATATGTTCGATCCTTTGGACCCAGATATAGAATTTAATTTAGACAAGAATTTGGGGTCTTTTCTTACAAAATATTTTTCGGAATATTTAGATTAGAAAAAATGGCTAAAGTAATGGAAAATTGTCAACAGCCTTTTCATGAAAATTTGCCAGTCCCTAAATTTGACGAAGATTGGCTGGACCTTTTTGATGATGACAAGAGGAATGTCCCGCTCATAAAATCTGTCAAGAGCATGTCGCGTATCCCTGTTGAGGGCCATAAGCCCGTTAGCTCAGTTATGGTCGAGCGTTGACAAGAGTAAAAAGGGAAAACTGAAACCCGATACTCTGAGCGTGGATGAAACCATTCAATTGATTAAAAAAACAGTGATTTGTTTGGGACAAGTTAATGTCCAGATTAACTTCTTTTGACGTTTACCTCTGGTGGCGAAAATACGCTTAGATAGGAAAAAGGAGCTTCTCGGCCCCAGATTTCACAAGCTCCTGACAAAACTGTCAAAAAATGTAAAAAAACGTGAGTTGAAAAGAGTGAAAAGTTGGGTAGGAAGAGGTGGAAGTAGTTCACCATTGCGACCCATCTTCGTAATTCAGAAACATTTCTTGGAGCTGGCGCATCTGTAACTGCCTTGATTTTTTAATCGGTCTTGTGGAATCCGTCTTTGTCGACGATATGGGCACAAAATTTAATTGAATCTTTGAAAAACTCACATTTGTTGGGGTTGACTTCGAGGCCGTATTCAATTTATCGCTGAACGACTTTCTCGAGGGTACGTGGGTGATCGTCATCATCTGATCGCCCAAAATACTCTGCACTTTTTGATACTTTTTAAATTTGCTCAACTGCGCGTTGCCAAATCGATGAAGCTGTGGAAATACCATACGCCAGGCGGTTGAAAACAAAAAGTCCTTTTTGGGTGTTGATGGTCAGGTATTTTCTCGATTCCTCCTCCACTAGCATTTAAAGATACGCCGTTTTGAGGTCTGTCTTTGAAATTTCTCTCTACCTGCCAATGTTCTAACATGCTCTCAGTCGTAGGCAATGTGTACGAGTTAAAGTCGAGTTGTGAATTGACAGTGACCTTAATACGCCACATATCCTGACAAAACCGTCTTTCTTCAAATTGGGACTATGGATGCAGTCCAATCACTCCATCCTACCGGTGAAAGGATTCCTTTACTGACGATGTTGTCCAATTCCTTGTCGATCTTGTCATTCATTGCAAATGGTACCTGTCTGAGTTTCCAGAATTTAGGGGTAGCTCCTTCCTTGAGGTGCAACTTCGCAGTTATTCCTTTCAGCTCACCTAAATCTTTGCCGAAACATTCACTGTACTTTCCATTCCAGAATATGGTCTAATTTCTTCTCACCTTCAGTCATCCGCATGGACATGATTTCGTTCCAGTTTAGCTTGATGTGTCGGAGCCAGTCTCTACCGAACAAAGGTGGACCTCCCCCGTGAAGAATATACAGCCACAAACAATGTTCCTTTCCTTTGTGTTCCACCAGAACAATCACGTATCCCCCTGGCCTTACACACTCTCCAGTATAGGTCTTCAAAATAACGTTTGTTCTCCTCAGCCGTAATTTACCAAGATGGTGCTGATAATCCCTTTTCGATATTATCGAAAGCGCAGATCCCGTATGAAGCTCCATTTTTATAACTTTACCGTTATTTTAGGAATGATCGTAATGGATGCACCTTTCTTTTCGCTAGTGTTGGTTACATCGCAAATAACTTCCGTATAACTGAGATCCGAACCGGAAGTCCTCTCGTCATTAGACTCGTCACCTTCTGTGGTCACTTCCTCATCGTCAGCATAGAAAACTTTCTTCTTTGGTTTGCGTTTATTAAACTGGTCTGTAACGGTCTTTTTGCCTTCAGAAGATGACTTACCGGATTTCTTCACCTCGCATCTTCTCTTAATGTGGCCTTTCTTACTGCAGTTGTGGTATTTCTCGTCCTTAAAATGGCAATCCATGGAGATTGCTACCACACCTGAAGCAACGGTTTCCAGCTGTCCTCAGGAACTTGTTAACACTTGCCGATGCTACTTGGATCTCTGATGCATCCTTCATAACCGTTTCCCTGGCGATGAATATCTCTTTGGTCTTTTGGTAGGTCAAATTCTTCTCCGGTAACAATCTTTTTAGGGCGTTTTCGCTCTTTATACCACATACCAATTGATCTCTGAGATGTTCTGCCAGACGCTCGCTGAATTCACAACGCTCACTCAACTTCTGGAAGACGACCACGTAATCTCACCCGTCTGTTGTTGACGCTTGTAGAACCGTTATCTCTGTACTTTGGGCTTGGGACTGAGATTCTCCTGCAGCAAACTCACAAATTTGATCGAACGTCTGTTTCGATGGCTTGTCCTGTGAACACAGGATATGTAGCAAAAAAAGGTTTTCCAGAAAACCAGACTAAGAGTCACAGCAACTTTTTTCGCATCGGTCACGTCGATGGCAATGAAATACTGCTCTAGCCTCTCTTTTTACAGCTCCCATTCACCGGCAGTCTCGTCAAAGAGCTCCAGTCGTCCGATCAGTAATGCCATGATTCAGCAGTCAACTTTAGCAAACACTCACTTTTTTGTTATCTTCGCCAGTATCCTCTGGGTCTTATTTCTACACCAGATCTTCATAACCTCCTTGGCACACCGCAACACAATTTGCTCGTCGCCATTTGTTCTGTATGCGATGTGGTCATCTGGAAACACTTCATAAAATTAAATAGATGCTAAGTTGCCGCCATGTTTTATTTGCAGCCGGAAGTAACTCGCACTGGCTACACATATACATAGCACTTGTAATGCTTATTTGCCTACGGGGGAAGGGGATCGAGGGGGAGGTCGAATGGTTACAGTAGATCCGAATTGGTGAAATGAGAAAGGACGTCTTCTGTGGTTGGAAAAAATTTCTTTTCTCAAGTATCTCAAAATAACATTTTTTTAGTCGAAAGTTTGTCAAATTTATAGGTGTTTTAGTCCCAAGGGGCCCATTCACGTACTAACTGGTTACCATACTAGTCCATATCTTTTTCAACAGGGCGTGCCAGTTTCCAAATAATATCCCTTACGTGAATCAAATCAAAGCAAAGTTTTTAAGAAAACCACTTGAACCGCGTCTGACTTCAAAATTGCCCCCTTTCTCCGCGTATTTTTTTGAACGCGCATTTCAACGCATATGATACCAAGGGCTTAAAGTGTAGAATGTAACATTTTTGTCAGCAATTATGATATACTGTGACCAATTCTCCTCGCCCTCATACAGATTTTAGCCAAACCGACTTTCTTCGATTCCCTGTATCCATAATTTCTGTGATATCCTTAGTCCGCATTGTGTGTTTATGTATGTAAACAATTTTTCAAAAATGTTATTCCTTCCACATTTTTAGTTTATTTATTTTGTCGTTGTGTCTCCTGTTGCTACAACAATATTGTGGTCCTGTATCTCCAAACAAAATCATGTTTTAAGATAAAGAAAATCCAACTATTTCTCATAATTCCACCTAAACTATAGGCGGAGTAGCATTAATAAAATTTTTATGTTGTAACTCCTTACGATCACCAGCACCTCTTGTGATACAACGTGTATCCTGTGAGGAAATTCTGATGGTATTCGTTGACCAGTTTACTGGTTATATATTCTAGTTCTAAAATTTAGAAGAAATCCAATCAAAATTGCAGGTGAGGCACCTCATTTTGGAAAAGGGCCCACAAAAAATTTTCAAAATGCTTCCATATTGTCAGTTTTGGGCGGATCAGTCAGACAAATTTGAAAATAATGAGATCAAAACTGTACCCGAAGAAGCATTTAAAGTAAAATTTTCGTGTGACAGGATGCCCCCATTGGCCTTAATAAGCCGACCAGTTGGTCTAAGACACACCCATTACTGAAAGATAAAAAAGATAGGAATAACCTACCAACTCAGACCGGCGGAGTAGGCAAAAATTGCGTGAGCGGTGTCAAGTGTGACAGTGTGATGCCATTGCCATTCCAGTTGCTGTATATTAAAATTTAGACATGACACTGCACTTGCCTTTTTCGTTTTTGATCATACAATACCACAAGGAAGATTAAATCGCTCTTTGAGTCGTACTTTACTGCTAAGTATGCGCTCCTAGACTCTGTAAGCTGTTTTTAACGTAACCATTCTGTTTGATGTATATTGTTCTCCTGATAAATAGGGTCACTTGCCATTCTAGTTAAAATACCTGCAATTTCAAAATAAAAAGGAATTTAGCAGAATATCTAATTAACATGTACAGATATAAGGCCAGTAAGAGGAAAATGATAAAGAAATGTCATGGCGATAATGAATTGAGACAAATCTAAACCTTATT
This sequence comes from Protula sp. h YS-2021, assembly GCA_949752745.1. Classification (NCBI taxonomy): domain Eukaryota; kingdom Metazoa; phylum Annelida; class Polychaeta; order Sabellida; family Serpulidae; genus Protula; species Protula sp. h YS-2021. Next base: position 14,662,219 of record OX457026.1, read on the forward strand.
AACTTACAATCTTTCCAATGTTTCTTCATTGAAATATCATAGCTGTCCCATAAAATCGATTACAAAATTTCGTATTTAAAGAAGAAGATTTAAACGTACAAAGTGAACTTTACAAAGCATCTCTTTTCCATATCGCCTGGTACCATATATCACGCTCATACACGAGGGAAGCGATGAGCAAATGGCACAGCGGAATCCGGTGCGTTAAATAGCAAATATCCAGTCCCATATGACCCCCCTCCACAGAGTCTGGGTAGGAGAGGTGCATGAATTAAGGCCCGCTCGGAATTGACGGTTATTTTCGTTTCTTGCGCTATAGCACAATATATAGGCATTATGTAAAATCTGTACAAGATCAACTTTCAATGATGCATACACAAAGAGCCTAGAAATGACTTTTAGTATTTAAACTGTTAACGTTACAATTAAATTCTTTATAATTGAAAAATAAAACACGATTTTTATGCTTGCTTTTCAACGGTCGTTTATTAATTACGACTCTTGTCTGTCTAATGCGGCACAAGCTATTTATTTCGGTTGTAGTAATTCGTATAAACCGGGTGAATCGGTATAAAGTAAAAAATAAAGCAAACTATATGCTTAATTGCATTATATACTCTGAAATGTATTTGAAAATACACAACATTGCATCACAAAATTAAGTGGATGATCTCATGTACGTCTGTAGAACAGCAGTATTTAAAGATAAATGCTGTAAATGGTAAGCCTAAACCGGTTCCTGGCGTCTGATATTTTGAACCAGTCATAGGCGCAATTTCTTCTTACAAATCAAGATGTAATTAGTCCTGCAAGGTAAAATAAACCAGACGAACTTAGATCAGCAATAAAACAAACCTTTCTGGAAATGTGCATTTGCAGCTCCTGAAAGGCGAGTTCAATGTTTCCGGTGCCTAAAGGAAGAGTTGTGGTCCAAGCCAAACCCAAGTGTCTGTTTTTTACTAATTATTGTAAGAGTAATAAGGGGCAGTTGTCGCGCCTGCTTGCAAACAAAAGCCTGTTTCTTTTATATTTGCTCTGGAAATCATGAAATATAAATTAACTCATATCATGCTATGGAAGCTTTACAGTAACCCTAAGTATTGTTAGAATACCAAGCGTCGTTGTAGCGGATTGATTCTCGAAATAATATGGGCATCCATCGATATATATATTTCAAACAGATCAACCATATAGCACTGTTATTTAGATAGCCCATTCCTATAAATATAACAGCCAAGCAACTTGCAGAAGGACCAGATGTACTTTTGAAGTATGATGAGAATGATATATGCTTTTTCCACTTAAAATCTCAGATAAACAAGAAAAAGAAAATTCTGTTCCTTTAGGAAAGCGAATTAAAATATAGATTAAATTTGAACAAACTTAAAACACAGTTTAAGTAATAAATGCATTGTAATGAAATAAACTAGTTAGTGTATATAACAAAGAGCTCGTTGAATTCTCTAATGCTGCTAACTAGCTAATCAAATAAATATACCGGAAAAGATTGTTTACATTTCGAACAACTAAGAAATTATGAATAACTGCCTGCTGTTTAAGTCATTAAACCTACTAGCTTAGTAATCTCTCCAATGAGTTGGTGTGCAAAATACTTTAACAAATTATACATATTTAAGAGGGATTTCAGTATTTTTCAAGGTTTTGTGCCATTTCTAGCTAAATGAAGCAAATTTAAAATATTGTGTATTTCGTTAAACTTCAATTAATGCCGAACTGAATCAAATTGTTTAATGAACCGATTATTTGAGTTATCGAGTAACTTATTACATAGATATCCCAAAAGATTACATTCTTGTGATGAGGGGGAGCAGGGCGGGTATCTTTTGATATTTCTCTGAGGTGAACTTAAGAATTGGTGACACTCACTAGGGAGACATTTCAACGAATGCTTTAGGTGGCAGTCAAGGCTTTTCTTATCTGCTGCGACTCATATTGGCGCCTGTTAAATAAACTGGCCAACGAAACTTTACCTGCTGCGTTAAAAAGGGTTTAGTTTTAATTTCAGCTTCCTCTTTTTTCAATTTAGTTTTTTTTATTGAGGAGGAATGGTAGAAACTGGAATTGTTCACGGTCTAAAAATTTGCTTCTTAACACTGCCAATACGAAGAATTGCACACAATCTAGTTTTAACAGCAGTTTGTTCTAAAACTTTTAGTTGGAAGCCAATAATTTTTTTCACTCATCAAAGTTTTGCTCAGTTGTTTGGTTAATTGTTTATGGTGATGTAAAGTGCTGCTTGGCGTTTGGGATGCTTGAACAACAGGCATAGAACGATAGTAAATAGTCATAAGTACCTCAAAAACATAACGGTCGTTTCGTAGGAGCACTAAAATCGTCACGCATAGCGCAAATTATCTCTCCGTGCTATTCGATGAGGTGCTACAAGCGACCAAACATTTTAGTATTGCTTTGCATAGTTTGAAAAAGCACAAACACATATTAAACAATGTTATTCTCTTGACTATCTATAATTGCAAAACAAAATGTGTTCTTTTATCCAAGCCAACCATTCAAAAATGGTACAAATTAACAAACGTTCTGCTTTCAAAAACGGATAGGTTTCTTTCATTTTTCCAGACAGTTAAGAATGTGAACAATCTCTTACCCTTGTCCACCCATTTTTTCCAGACAGTTAAGAATGTGAGCAATCTCTTAACTTTATCCGCCCATGTTTCTAACTAGCCCAGCAACCAAGTCAGGGCGATAAAAAACAAAAACAAAAAACGACAGAAATAAATATTAATATTATTAGCATCTAAAAGACAAAAAATTATTGCAAAATACTATTCTACAATTCTACAATTTTGTACAATTAATGACTGTGTTGTAACACGTATGTAAATGAATTTTCCGTATCACGTAATTTTTATTACTTATTTTCCCTGTTTCAATATGAAATTTTTTTAGAAATTAGTATAAGGATTGCAGTTATCTGTTTGTCGGAATAGGAGTGCATTTTTTGCATATATATGCAGGAGTGTGAGTTTCTTAGGGTATGCAAAGATGACATTTAGAGCGCACTTGTGTTATTATTTTGCCTTGTTGTATATATGGTGGTTGGAAGATAATAGAATGTGTATTAGATGCAGTTTATCGCCCACTGTGTTTATTTGTAATAAGATATCTTAAATATGTGTGCTTTGTCAGAAAACCGAGTGGAGTCTCTTTCCTTTTATGCTATTGTTAAGTTTCGAATGAGCTTTCGGCGCGAGCAAATTTGGTAGGAAAATGATAATGTGGCGCATTTAGTACAAAGCGCGGTAGGACCGCGGCGATCGGTTTGGGATTTAGTGGGATCTTGGTGTAGTGAACACGATGGTATTAGTTTCGAGTTTGTTTAACATCTGTTTGTAAATTTCAAGCCATTAAGAAATTTACTTATATATTATGTATGCCGGATATCTTCAGAAATAGATATCAAAATTTCAACTTTCATATACCATTGCGTAGTACGCACCAAGATTGTGCACACGGCAATATTTTTGTGTTTATTTTGCTTATTGCTTATTTATTTACTGCTTGCTTTGTTGGATTTTGAGGCAAGTAAAAATTTGTGCTATTTAACACAAATTTTTCATGTAATTTTCAAGCATTTAGAAATATTGCAGATTGTAACCAATATTATCGCTTTGTAAAGGAGTTTGTGGTCGTTCAAAAAATATAACTTTTTTGTTCATATGTAACTCGTAACATATGTTTTCGGGTCGGTATTTTCCTATTCGTTCTTGATTTAGGCGCGAAATGCTGTGATTGGTAGAATTGGTATTGACGCTGTTGCGTCTTTCCAGCAAGTATACAAGGAGCACCAAGTTTGCACTGTGAGCAGTTGACTCGCAAAAAATGGCGCAATCGAACGAAATCTTAGGATAAATTTTGTTAGACTAAGTGTTAAATAGTGAGTCGGTTTCGTTCAATATTGGATAAGAAACTGAAAATTCTTGGATAATTGCAGATTTTGCTGAGCTGTTGTAAAAATTAAGACAGGAAACGGCAATCTGTGGTTTTGTTGAATGAGACTTCCCTCCATAGTGAAAGTCAACGACGTAGAACGGTAGAACCCGCATTTCCGCTAACAATCAAATTTGATAGTCATCTGTGACCAGACTACACGACTCCTCACGCGCAGGACCCGAACAATCGCCGTCACCGTATCGTAACACTGTTCTTTAGTATGTTAGTCTTCTCCAACCTGGCAGGACTAATAAATTGTAAAGAAAAGAGCGATTTCTCATTTTTGCTGGCTAGAAGATAAAATGTCAGTGAGGCAAAGCAACAAATGCTTGATTTGTTCCTTCTTCAGTACCAGTCTAGCTTCTATGCCTCCTTATAAATAACCCCGCAATTTTAATTCGTATTTATTCATGAATATCCATTGAACACGCTTTTGGAGATTGTTGGAAAGAGGGGTTGACCTTATAAACTTTTCCCCATTAATCTGAACATTTGCTGTAACACTAAATGCGTTAACTAGAAAGCGTGTATAATGAAGATCACTATTAAATCCTTCAAGATAAAGAGGTTACCATTTACAAGATGCAATGATTGTATGTTATTTAGCATTACACAAGCAATGTATAGTACAATATCAATTATTTAAGTGAGTTATTTTCTTTAAGACTTAAAGAATCGACCCAAACTGGTTTGATAATTTTAGACAATTGTAACAAACTTTTTTTCGGAACATAGTAGTGGTTTTGTAGTTAAAATATTTGGTTGTTTTGTTTTATTTGTAAATTTTGGTTAGCTAAACTGGTGATAATTAGAAAGCAAATGGTAATTTTATTGATGTGATTGACTGTTGGTTATAAACTTATGTCAAATTTGAAAATGGAAATTATAAGTATATTTCCTGAAACTTACATGACCTGCACATTTATTAAGATTGACTAATGCTTGAGGGGGCTGATAAACCTTTATCTTAGATACACAGGTAATGCCAGGGCACTGCGTATGCAATGAGATTAATACAAGCTTCCATATTCCCCCTCAAAAGCATTGCGAAAATTATGATGACATCTTTAAGGCTTGATAATACAGCTTTTACGCAAGGAATAGAAAATCAAAGGGGTAAAAAAGTATATTTCTTTGATATTTTCATGAATTTTTCTACGATTTCACACGAACAGAAAATAAACATGACTATATTTACTTTCATTGCGCAAGAGAGCATGTGTTAGCTACAGAAAGTGTCGATATTAGGTTTGGATAAAATAAGGTGACGGTTAGTCCACTTGGTTAGAGCGTTAGAAAAAATACAAAGGTAAATACACTGCTGGCGATTAAAATTAATAGCTGAAAAGCATATTTCCTGATCCGCCACTAGACCATGTGGATCAGCGATAAAAGCACTGGAATTAAGACCTAGTGGCCAAATGTTAACTCGGTCTTGTCACCATAACTCCTTGGTACAGGTGCCCATAAACTACCATAATAAGAATGTCTGAACATGTGTAAACACCACACAGAATCGATTATGATATAATGTGATTAAATAATTTATAAAAATCACACTCAAACTTTTGCTGAATCATTTTATAGAAAACAGTTGAGTGTGACGCAAAAACCGCCAATTTATGTGTGGTTAAAAACTTAATGTGAATGAGTCCGGTTTCTTTGATCATTCACAGCAAAGCCTATATTAAAGCAAAATAGAGGGAGATTTCAAAGAACAAAGACAAGAATATTTAAGATACATGTTTGCATCAGTTTATTTGTATATGCTAAAATCAGTAAATTAGTTATAAGTAGTTTTACCTGTTTTACCTCTACCTAAAAGTAAACATTCTCTTTTGTTTCCTAGGAAACTGCGCAAATATTTGTTTTTTTTTTTGGTTTTAAAATATCGTTGGGAATACAAAAACTGAGAGAAAAATTGATTTCAAATGAATAAGAGCATTGAAAGGGGATAAGCAAACAAGAAAAGAAAGTTAAGTAAAAATAAAACGAGAAACTAGCACTTTGAAACTGAACTCATTTCAGCTTTGAAGCCACTTTTTTCAATAATACTTTTTATTTTACACTAATCGAATGACTTATTTATGTCATTTCGATTTCTGAATAGATTTTTAATCCTTCTGAAACACTTGTATATGGTTTCAATTTTCTATTTAAATACAGAAAAATCCATTATTATATATATATCTCAAATTCCTTGAAATGCATTACATTTTTTGCATGATATCAACCTTAGAGCTATCCCCAAGATTCGCAAATATCTTGACTATGATACTACCCGAACACCAATGCAAGCACTGGTTATCTCCAAGCTAGACTATGCCAACAGTTTGTTATTTGGAGTGAACAAATGCCTCCTTCAAAAACTCCAAAGAATACAAAATTCTGAGGCGCGAGTTAGGGCTGAACTAAAGCAATCGGATCACATAACACCGACGTTAATATCTCTACATTTGTTGCCGGTTGAAGCTCGTTTCTGGTTTAAGATTTTACTGATGTGTTTTAAATGTGTCCCAGGTAAAGGACCACAGTATCTCTGCGATCTTCTAGCGCCATATGAACCATTCAGATCTCTTCGTTCATCTAGTCAAATGCTATTGAAAATTCCCCGGTCACGTTCGCGTTTAGGTGACTGCAGTTTTGCTGTTTACGCACCTAAACTTTGGAATGATCTTCCGCTTGAAATTTTCATATTATTTTCATGTTCTTTGTTGCGAACATGGCTTTAATTAGAAATGGTGCCATACAAGAAATACGTAATAATAATAATAATAATAATAATTTAAATCTTACAGCAATATGGAGCAATATGTCCTGAAAAGTTCCACATGTTTATTGCCGTGATTAAGAAATTGCAGATTGTAAATGTATCAAAAGTAAGCATCTTCCAAAATTGTTTCTAGCCACAAAAACAAACATGTTACCATAACATGTTGTCAATGCTGTGAAACTTTGTTGTATTGTGTTGAAAAAAAATCACTGCCCTAAACAGAACCGGTCCTCGCGCTGAACACATGCCAAGATGCCTAGATATTTAGCTGAAATCTTACCAGGATATTAGCCTCACACTGTTGGTGTGTTATAACCTAGAATAACCTGTTTCGAAATATAATGCCAACTGCAGATGTTATTGTTTATTTAAAGATTTCAAATTCTCTACTGTCAGAAGAAATAAGCCGTCTGTATATCAAACACACATATAACCTTAAATAGTTGTAAGACATTTCAAACCAAATGGTTTGGTGGATAGTTTTAGTATTAAACATTTTAAAAATATTTTCTAGCTTTTTCGAGTAAGGAATTACACATTAGCAGAACACATCAGGTAGGATTAACACTGTATTATAACCTATAATGTAATCTCGATAAAGACAATTATTTTTCAATACATACATAATATTTTAAAAATGAAAAGAAATAGCAGCTAACGTCTTAAGAAGTATTTATTACTGCATACCAATACATCTGCCAAACCTCTGGCACTGTTATGTCTCTGTTAATTTACTCACAACTTGTACACGCAAATTATCGGACTCTATGCACATCACACAATGAACGGTGTAATGTCTTCTAATGCATTGCATTCAAACTAAGATATAACAGTTATCTGTTGAGCTACCCTTGTTTAAGCAAATGAAACACAATCGATGGTGTAATATCCTGAGTCTAGTGTGCTTAAAATATACATAGCTAAAACATATGTTTTCAAGGTTGGCAGAAGGTAAGGTATTTTATTTTTGGCGTTTTACCATTTGGATTTTTCGAGTTACAGATTTCACGAGAAAATATTGATCAGAAGCTACTAGACTGACAAAAAGTACTGAGATTAAGAAATGTTAGTGTCGAGTGACGCCTTAATCCAGGGCTTTGTGGTCACATGCCTAGCTCTGATATGTGCGAATGCGCAAGGTAAACCTTATATCAGTTCATCTTTTATATGAACAATTTAAATATGTTACACCACATTATTTTATTTTATTTTATAATGTAGTTCTTGTTTGACGATAACAAATTAATGTTTGATGGTAATATTTTAAAATAATGGTTTATTTTGGTAGTAGCTTTTATGCAATGATAGAAGTATACAACGAATGTTTATAAGGTTATTTATAGTTTTTTTTTTAAAATAACAAAAATTATTTGATTGGAATCATAATGATGCAAGAGTCAGAAGTGCTATCAGGTTATTTAAAAGTTTAATCTAAAATTTGCCTGAAGGACGTTTTTTAAGCCGGAAAATTGTACATGTAATTCTCATAAAAAATAGAATATTTTAAGTTTTAAAATATTATCTATATTTGAGGTAATTTTTGACAAAATTTACTAATTCTGGACTAAAAATGAGAAAGTAAACAATTTGCGTTTTGAAATTCTTGAAACAACGACTAACTATGATTGTCTTGTAAATGTTTGAAAGTAAGTGCTTTACTTCATCAGGCCTATTAACCAAGTTACATATTTTGCCCTAACAATTAATGATAGGGAGTTTAAACATTAATATCTCTACAGTAAGAATGGGAATTTGTTGACTCCACCAAAACTGACAAGAACATCATCGCATATTCATCACAGAAACCAGATAGGATTGTTGTGCTTCAGAAGTGAAGGCAGCAAAAGAAACTATGATACATTTAAGCGCATGCGGTCAAATTATACTCCGTTGTACACTGCATTAGAGAACAAAGGCATTACCATATACGGCACGGGAAAACCCCAGTGCACTGTCTAAGTCAGCAATTCAAAACAGAACCAGTACAAGGATAAACAATGTCATATTATATACACTAAAACACAATAAAAGGGATAAATGATACTCATATGATATGCTGTTACATCATAGCGTACCATACATACAATCATACAACAACAATAACAAGTAAGTGCACTCATTTGACCCCCCCCCCCCCACCGTCCCTCTACCCAAATACCTCTTCTTTAACTATGGGCTCAATTGGTCTGAAGTGGCCCTATAGCTACTGTTAAAGACACACCGTTAAAGACTAATAAAACAGAAATACTATCCCCAGACTGGTATCATAAATAGAAAGAGTACGACACCAAATAAATGACTAACTTACTGATTTTATTAATTTTTGCTATGCTATCCAAATAGTTTGTAACATGAAAAGTAACAGGAAAATAGCCTGCATGCTGGAAGGATATGTTTCGTGCTAGATAAAAATTGATAATCGGCTGTACGCTTTGTCTCAAACATTAAAAATTATTTCTACAAACTGTGTGTTTGTAACGCCTATCATGCATCGTGGTTTAATCCAAGCAATGAGACACAGGTTTTGTATATATACTGTTCACTGATCATGTGGTAATTTTCTGTGACCTTGATTTTTCGATCAATGTGTGCTTTATTTAGGAAAAAGAGCAACATAATCGAATAAGTGAATGTGAAAAAGATTATCTGAAACTGTATCAAGGTATCATCTTTGTTTAATAAGGATGGTACTGAATTCATAAGATTTGCGAAAGTCTTGAAAATGTAAGCCACCACAAAAATCGTATCGTGAATTTATGGCAATAGTTGGCAATTTATGATTCAAAAACTGTCCACATTTTAATTCTGTTTGGACAAACAAACAAAAAAAGGCATCAATCAGTTTTATTGCGCAGCCTTTGCACAAAGTATTATGTGACGTCACCTATTGACACTTACATGGAATACGCGGCCACGCATAATTTATTTACCATGCATGTCCATGGCGTTTTAAAACCACCCCTTAACGTAACATGCCAAGTTTGAAAAGAATCTCCTTTAAACTACAATTCAGATACCCTTAAAATTTCACCACGTAAACTTCACATTTAAGAAAAAACACCACTTGCTACCAAACTATGTATCAGCACAGACACAGGCAGAACTATTGCAATTACAAAACGAAACTAAACCGTTCCGAAAAAACCCCTCCTTGTGTAAATGCGGGAGTAATTAGTGTGAATTGCCTCCCCCGGCCGTTTTACGAACCAGAAAACTGTATTGATTGTATCAGGCTCCGACGTTAACCCCATTTGCTCGCATGTTTGGGGTAGATAATGTGTATATGGGTTAGAAATTTGCCACCCAAAGGAATAAAGAGCTTTGCCATCCACTTCTCCTTGATTGTATGTCTTATCGGTGGCCTCTAGACAAGCGTAGTGTTTGCATCGATCTGAATTGAAATAGTGTCACCAATAAAAACATCTTATACTTATTTCAGCCATGGAGGGGAAAGTTTCTATATGTTGTTCGGTATAGTAAATAAGTGGACTGAGCCTTGTAAACAAACATGCTTTGATTCCAATGTGTATTGTTGTGTATTTGTCTGGTTTTTGTGCTAAATATGTATTTCAGGCGAACATTCGCACACATTGTCAGAGGAATAAAACAAAGTTAAGAAAGTGGCGCCAAACAAATTTCTTTCCGCTTCTGCTTTCAGATCCATTGCGCATTACCCAGTCTCCACAGGATGCCAAAGTGGTGCACGAGGGCGTGGTTAGTTTCTTTTGCAAAGCGACAGGTAACCCCGCTCCAACCATATACTGGCAGAAAAATGGACGGCGGATCTCCAATAGGCACGTATTTACACCTGCGTGTTAATAGATATCAAACGATAGAAACTGAAGTCAATTATTGTATTCTGCTAAGTGGTTAAATATCAGTATATCACACATTAATACTAATAAAATACAATTCAACACTTTTCAGGAGAACATTATCAAAAACACAAGACTAAGGTACAAAAATAAAGTTTGCTGCTAAAATTGGCTTTTATTAGATTAAGCGAATAAATGTTTGTCAAGTAAAAAATAAAACTATCAAACACTTTCATTTGATATATGGTATAGAATTTGTCTTAATTAAAGAGATTGGGATAAAATAGTGACATGAATTTTAATATCGATAATGATTCAGACGTCAGAACATTAATTAATCAGAAGTTGCAATGTTTCCACAAAGTATACTTAAATATTGTATGCATAAATAAAAATGCCATTTTAGGCAGAAAAATAACAATCACAGTGAAACAAAACTGCTTTTTTGCGCGAAGTAGAAATCGATTCATAATTATCAGTTTGCTTTGAAATGTTTATCACACCGCTCAGTACACGATTGTAGTGGCCAACACATCAACTTTGCATTGCCCCTATACTCCCTTCGACAGCAAAACTGTTATCTGAGAATACAGATATTCCTGTATTGAACATGAACATACTCGTTTGCTTTAATGTAGTGTTTTACAGCCTGTGGTACTGTGGATTTCACGTGGGTGAGGTTTTATGAGGAAATTATCACGGGGTTTAGATTACATTCCTTGTATTTTTTTTTGTAATTCATGAAATGAAGCTAAATTCAGCATAGGAACAGCCAAGATAAAAATTAACAGAATAGCTCCCTCTTGATGTCATCCAGTAGGTTACCAAATAAGTTTTCGAAAAACTAGGCTCCTAACGTATTTTACTCAGAAGCTGTAAGTCAAACCGCTTCCGAGATATTTGTTTTTTAATATTTCATGACGCCATGACATGACGTCATAGATTACAAAGATCACCAGACAGATCAAGATCCAATGGTCAGAGTTAAGCATATCAAGCTCCCAAATCTAGCTGTTTCGAAGCAGCTGCGTGGAGAACGAAGAAAAATGGCCTAGTAAAAAATAATGAAATAATAAATAAAAATAAACAATTAAAAAGGAACAAATAGAAAATTTCAGAATTTCCAGCAATGCATCAACTCCTTGTGTTTCCGTTTTGATGTGTTTAATAATCCTAGCTAAATGAAAATGATTGAATCAGTTTAAAATAGGAATAAAATCCTGTCGGTCTTTATCAACTTATCACGCATCTCAATTTAAGCATCTCATTCTCTATCTAAAACGGACGCAGGTTTACATTCCTTCGAACAGATGACTAAATATGTTGATAATAGGTCGTTAGAATTCATTTTTCAGATATGTTTTACAAGAAACGTTCATTTAATATAGCACCTTATTCTATGCATTATATCTGTTTTACCCGATTTTTATCAGCTCACGATACTTGATAATTGAAATGCCGCATGGCTCAGTGCTGAGGATAGAACCAGTGAAGACTCGCCGGGACGATGCTGAGTTTGGCTGTGTTGCTGAAAATACCATTGGAGACATGGTCATTAGAAGTGCATCTTTGCAGGTTTATCCTCACGAACAAAGTATGTTAGATTTGTATTACAGCGTTATCTGTTATTGGTAGTATCTGAATAAGCTTGTGATTATGCTGTCTAAAATTAACTTCGGGTCCTTTCAATAAACCATTTCCTGTTCTCGAACGAAATAAAAGCATAAAATGGCAACAATGGATTACTGAGTTACTTACATTTATCTCTGCCTATGTGTACCTTATGAATACCATATTCTTTTGTCAAACTATCACTTACATTTTAAGCTGGATTTCTCTCGGAATTGATGAGAAATTTAGTACCTCGCGTTAGCAGAAGTTCCGAAGCAGTTATATTTGAACGCAAAACAAACTTATCCAAAATGTCAATAATTAGCTCAGTTGGTTAGCTCATTTGGTTACAGCGTTCGCCTAGTAATCCTAAAGCTCCCGGGTGCAAATCTATCTCGGAGGGTGGGGGAATAAGGGCAATTTACGTTGGCTCCAATTGACTTAGCTAAACAGATGTACTGGGTTATATCACCTATCATGCAATTCAAAATCAGCTATCATGGAGTCTTTCGGCCATCCCTAATACGAAATACAATGATGTCTGAAACCTTGGGCCTTGTTGATGTTTATTTTAGAGTACATCTCAATGTTAACGAAAAATGAAATGTTTTGAAATATGCAGTTATTTCAACTGAAATACGAGTCGGAAATAATATTCGAATAAGTATAACAGTTCGTCATCTGGTAATGCAAATATATTGTACACTTATGCTTTGTTTCACAGAACCTTCTGGTTATCCCAATATACTTAAAAACCCAACGCTGAAGGCAGTAGAGAAAGACTTTGATACCGTGATGATGTGTGCAGCTGACGGAAACCCTCAGCCTAGTATAATGTGGCTTAAAGACTTTATTCCAGTTGATTTCACACATGCAAGGTTTAATCTACTTGAAAAAGGTGAAGAAAACTGGCCAACATGGATTGAAAATAGACAATTATCCTGCCAGTTAAGTTTATTTGAATCGAATATTCAATAGATTATCTGTATAAAAACAGGAAAAAAGGCTCTTATTTCGGTTAGTAACCATGGGAGACACGTAAACAACAAGAAATATGCAGATTATTCACACAGTAGAACCCACAATTGGGTCTTAAAATTTGTGCCCAGTGTGCGGAATGAAGAGATGCCGGAATTATCCAGGTCTCTATTACACGGAAATCAATGGGTTGAAATAAGGATGTTTTGTCCGCGGACAGGTTTTACTTTAAATCACTGTGTACACAACTAAATCTTAAACGTTGACGATTGAACATCTTGAAGATAATTTACCTTTAGTGGTCATTATGTCTCATACACTTCTTTACCTAAATTTTTATGAGAATAAAGGCCTGAGGTGCGAGGTATTTTTCTCGACACATATTTCCATCTTGACCAATAGACATTCTTAGGAAATGTAATATGTTGTATATTCGTTAACGTGTATGCTATAAGACAAATGAATGGTTTTGCGAATATTCGACGTCCTTAAAATGTTTGCACATTATTAAGATTTCCAAATCTCATTTACCATTTTGGTTTAAATTTCATAACGGACATAAATGTTCAATCAGTTTGCAATAATTTTGGCACAGGAACTATTTTCCAGCGACGTTCGCTCATTCAACGCTAAAGACGCAGTACACCGCGCGACAACGAAGTACTTGAATGAGTAACAAAACTAAAATTTGGCTGGAGTAACGTCCAGTACACGGAACAGCTAAACTACGTTTCACCAACTTGTTCTTTGACTGCTCATTGTTGTCTCTCTAGAAAATGATGGGCGTTGTGTTCGCATTTGACGCCCTTATACTTAAAAATGTCCTTGCCATTTGAAAGGACGTAAATTGCGCAGATTTTATCAGATTTTTTGCACCAACTGTGCACAAATTGATAAGAATAGTGAGCTTTAGAAACACATTTTTTCCAGGCACTTCTAAGAAAACCGGTTTACAAGATACGCATATTTATACAAATCATTAGCTATTTTAAACTAAAACTTTATAAAATAATCAATACATTGGTGGGAACTATTGATCTGACTCCTTAGTATATCGTTTCTATGGCTCCTCAATATATTGACAGTATGACGTTACGCCACGTCACAAGGCGAAGTTGCTAACATGGCAGGTTGGTCACTGAAGTGTGCGGGTATCTGACTTGGGACTTGAGTCTGTCCAGTTAGACCTCTTACGTCCTAATCCTTCGTGCTAGAACTCACCCACAACTAGCTTTAACCTCTAGAATACTCTATGTTTGGTTTGCTGTAGGTTCACTGGAGATACTACACACCCAAGAAACGGATGAAGGCAAATATGAGTGTGTGGCAGAAAATAGCGCCGGAATAGTATACTCCTACGGTGCCAATCTCTATGTCAGGGGTGAGGCATGTGTTTTTATATAATGATGATTACTAGTGCACTTAATAAGAAAATAATTTTTTGCTACTACGAAGAGCATAAACGGATAACAATAATTCCCACTCCTCCACTCTCCTTAACGTTATTCTACATAAATATAACATTCTGTACCTCAAGAAATTCAGAAAACTGAGCCCCCCCCCCCCAATAATCTTTCTCACTGTTTGCACTCGTCAGGCACGAGATGCAATTAGTACAGGTTATGGGTATTTCTGAATAAGCCTACCCACTCGTGTGGTTTTATCACCCATTAATCCCATTCAATCCACATTTTATGATTTATTTTAAAAGTGCGTGAATGGAATATCTACTGTTGTAATTTCTTACGGCAGTGCGACGTTTTCCACCTTTTTTTCTTGTCCATCCCGAGTCCGTGGCAGTCACAGAAGGAAGTGATGTCAACCTCACATGCGAGGCCGGAGGATCCCCAATGCCTACTGTAACATGGCGTCATAGCAAGAGTAGTGAGATGGCACCCGTAGGCGGAGTGTTCTTGGGAAAAAATATACTCGAGCTGAACAACATCCAGACATCTACAAACTACACGTGTGCAGCTACCTCTGCTCTTGGTGTTGCTACAACAACGGTTGAGGTCAGGGTCATACGTAAGTCTGAAACTTTTATTAGTTTTGATGATTAATTCGTGCCGATTGCAATGTCATTGTTTAAATTGTTGGAACTTTGTGTAACATTTGGTTTCTATTTTTCAGCACTACCACCTGCACCCAAAGATCTGGTTGTTTCCGAGGTAACTGCTTTCTCCATGAAATTATCCTGGAATTCAAGCAATGAGAACCCAACAGAAAAATATCAAATTATGTATAGAGAAACGTTGCAGCCCGGAAGTGAATATTCAGTAATAAGCGATATCTACGAGACAGAGATCACTGTCTTTGATCTGAAGGCCTACACCGTGCATGAGTTTAGGGTGGGGGCTGTCAATCAAGCAGGAGTAACATGGAGTACAGTGATTGCAATAACAGAAGAAAATAGTGAGTAGATCGTATGTTTATGCAATTCAATTTGTTCTTGAATTGAAAAGGTTAAAATCATAGAACTTGCTATGCTTGATATTCCTGCTATTGTGGTATGCAAGCGGGTATTACAACAACCATGTATTCAAATGAAACAGTTTGGCCTATTTCTCCTCTCAGCAAGATCTAAGCTGTTAGCCAAAGCCCCTTTAGTTGTTCACATGGTTTCGTCAAACTGAATGGCGACATGATTATGGAAACGTATGCAGTGCAAAGTAACTTTACGTAAAGTGTTGTCGCCACAGTTGTTACAAAGCACCGGTCTACTTTTGAAGAAATACGCAAAAACATACTGTGGATATACACATACTACCGCTTTCATGTCATGTTAGGGGAGTGAGTTGTGGGAGTGGTTGTGATGAAAGCTGTAAGGAACATATTTGAGATTTTTTACTTTAGGGATACAAGTTAGGACATACGGTGGCATGTTGAAATCCCGATAGCGTATAATCTCAATATTGCAATCAAGACAAACAAAGACATATAAGTTTCATCAAAAGTACTTTATCTGCACAAAGGACAAATCTTACCATGGTTAAATGAAATGATGCAAATCTTATATAAATATAAAAAATGATATTTATTAAAATGCAATAACAAGAAAATCTGATTATCGGCAATGCAAGATTTAAAATGTCCGTCTAGCTCTTGATTAAACATTTTATTTCACGGCCACAATAGGAAAATCCATCAATATGATTTGTTAAAATCAGAACTTACATTCGTATTAAATGCACCTTCAGAATTCTTTTAAACTGGTCACAATATTAGTATGGGTTTCAATTCCTTTCCTATGGTAGCCCCCACTGCTTCTGATTTGACTAGCTGTATTTTTTAAAACAGTTCCATATGGAGCACCAGAGAATATCTCGGTCGTAAGCCTGAGTCAAACAACTGTAGAACTACGGTGGCAACCGCCCGACGAAAATCTGCGCAATGGCATTATCACACACTACGCTATAAAATACGGGAAAAATACTATGCAACCATGGGATAACATGATACTGACAACCGAGCAAAACCTCGTAATAACGAACCTGGAAATAGACACTGGCTATCTGTTCATGATCAAGGCTTTCACATCAAAAGGAGCAGGGCCTTGGAGTCGGTTTTTACATGTGCATACCGACACCAGAGGTATAATATTTGAACATTCTACATAATTTATATAATAAAATCTATTACAGTATGTTTACTATGACTAAATAAGTGGTTCTAAATAACTCAATATAGTTAGAATGAGGGTATTAAGTAATACCACCATTTGTTATTCGCTTTATATTTTAAGTCGGGTCGATACGCCATTTCCATAGATATTGTTGTCATTGCCTACACGTTTCAAAAGAGCAATAATAACATAAACAAACATAACATATTCCTTTTTGAACAGCTTATATTTTTGTTCTTGTTCAGATTTATTACGCTTGCAGTTTTTTTTAAACCGGTCACAATACCGCAGCTATGTATTTTTATTTGTACTAGACGACGAAGCTGAACATGTCAGCCAGGTGACAGATAATCCGAGCTCGGCTTTGGTGACGCATCTAACCTCAATAGAGACAAGCACGGTTGGTGTTTTCTTTTTTAACGTGACGTTTTTCATCAAACTGTTCATGCTAAGTCTACGATACTTATATCGAAGCCCTTGAAAAGCATACAGTTCAACTATGTTTCAAATATTTTGTGCAAAGGTTTGCTTTGATCTGGTTAGCTCAGCGTTTCCGAATCAAGATAGTTGTGGATTTATTCTAAACTGTGTTATGTTTCTATTAAAATCTCATTACGCAACGTTGACTGGTATTTCCGCTGGGTTCGACCCGTGTAATAAAACTATTCATGCGATTCTAGGACGCAACCACAACAATGAATTTTATCATGTAGCGATTTATAGTTGCAACTCCGAATAAAAAAATAAGGCATATTAATAGATGTTCTTTGATTTCCCATTGAGATAAACGATTTACTCCTCGGCCACGCGTGTCTGAAGGTTGCAGACATAACCACAACACAAGAAGGCACTTCTGATGAAAACAGATAACAACTGTACCAAAGATATTAGAATCAATGAATCAAAGTCTAAATAGCTAGTAATTAGTTTCAGTAAGACTACCCTTAAGTCACCTTACCAGTAGAGTTATTACGGAACAGGTTAAATCATAAAACTTCTCATCATTAGTGATAACCTCAGAGAGCAAAACCATACAATTTTATTATGTCGGAGGCATAATCTCGTGCTTATTTTAAAATAGTTCTTAGACGTTCAGGACTCTTTTCAGATCTTTTTTATACTACCACAATGCGTCCAATACTTAAATACGTAACTCCCGCTTTCCACTCGAGTTTACCCTGACAACAACATGGAGCAATCGAATCCTCACAAAATAGGGTCATGGGTAGAATTTTTAAGGATTATGTACAGGTCTAGAACCGATTTTACTAAAATGACAGACCTCGAACATAGAATGAACTGCAAGTTGCCATGTGTCAAGACACAAAGTTACAATACCCAAAATTTATACTCATTACCTAAATGTGGACGAACAGCTTTTTAACCCATTGCTTTTTAAATTTTCAGTGATACGCAATTTTGTATTGCTCCTTTAAGATTGACATTTGGATATTTCAGTATTAGTTAATAGTATTAATCTTCACTGACTAAGTGTTTATTGAATTTTTGTTTTAATGTATGTTTTCTGCCTATTTTATGTATGCCGTTTTACCTCTTTTGTTACCTCCCACTTCTTTCCACTTACATATTTTGTTTTCTTACATGAGTAAGTGTGACGAACTCTAATCAATAACATAAACGTTCGCTACATGGAGTCAAAACAAACATTAACGGGATAAGCTAACATTATGCTGACTAAAATCAGGACTAAATTCCTGGACTGAAGTTGAACGAAAAATAGTAACTTCGATTTTGGCTCTTAACTACAAAGTTTTATATGTTAAAGTGGTATATGTTTGGCTCAAAGATCTTCAGCATATGTCGAAATCCAGTGTAAAGTATTCAGCCAAGTTATTTATCCCCGTACCAGATAACGTCTATCCAAGTACCACAAGTGTTCGAACAACACAGAAATCATATACCTCCATATACAACAAGAACTAACACTCCCGCTTTGGAAGATGTTAGCCACGAAAGTAAAGTGTTAAAATAAGAACCGAACCCACGAGGTACTAAAATAGTTACACTTCTGCTATCTCTATGTCTTATGGTCTGAGCTCTCTATTGTTATTTGTTTGTTCAAAATATTGTATATCTTGAATATATATTTCTCAAATAATTTAGCTCACTGGATTCCCGATGACAACCTTCTATCAACATCTCTAAACGTTGTTGCCTTTATGATAAGACTGTAGAGGATAAATAAAAGCTAAATATAAACAAAATATAAAAATGTGTAGAAAATCACGGCGCTAACAACATAACACATATCATTACATCCATGAAAATAGTTTTTTGTGAGATGAATAGTTATAGTTCCAGATATAGGCCAAATAATGAAGAGATCTGGCTTTTGTAACAAACATATCTACTAGAACAAAAATTGAAAATTTGAAACTCTAATGAACAGTTAAAGTTTCAGATATAGGCTAAATAATGAAGAGATCTGGCTTTTGTAACAACCATATCTACTCCACCAAAAATTGAAAAGTTGAAACTCTAATGCAGATAGTGCATCCTATAGTGATGGCGAATTCTGTGGACTTGTATTTTACAAATATGTCTTCTGTTATTGGCATGTTTCTTTTTATATATATTTTTGCTTTTACTTTGAAAAGTAAATTTCGGTCAGCATAATATTAATAAATTGCAAATATATTACATAATGGGTAAAGGCTAAAATACAGAACCAAGCAAAATAATAGTCAGAGCTATACATGTCTATCATGTGTTATACACCTTTTACAATTTGTATCCAATTATTTATTAGACGTTTTATCTTCCTATGAATTGTTTTATAATCGAATTTATTGTCTAGTTTCCCGAGAAGCCCTTACCTGATTATGAGACATGTCAATGCCAGGACTTGAGATCTGACATAATGGAAATCCTAAACAAGTATCACCAGAAAATTGAGATCCTTGAGAACGCCACATTAGAGCTGCGAAAGGAAATCAAGTTGTTCAACAACAACAAAACGGTTGAGTCAGTTCCGAACCACAACCGCGGTAAAACTTATGCTTTTCCTTATACATGCAGTTTATTCGAAGTTCAAAAATTCAAATTTATATCATTGCTTAGGATTAGTTTTATCATAAACAACATGGTAACAGACAGGCCTTATTCAGTGTTATCATAAACCACCACCACAACTTTTTATTTGAATTGTCTTTGCTCTTTTTATAATGTTCCCTTTTTCCCCAAAAAGAGGTTTTGTAGTGCATTTCTGCTGATTAAAATTGAAAACAAAGTAAAGTATGGCGGCAGATATCACGGGTTATTGACTAAAACCACAGGAGGTTTTAACGGAAAGAATTTCTTAATTTACATCTTTATTTCCCTCTTTGATTCCGTGAAACTACAATAATAAAAAAAAAAAAAGAAGAACAATATTAGAATCGTGTTTTCAATCGATACTTATAAAATTCTGCTTAAGCAGAGTCGATAGCTTAAGTACCGAGTGAGAAATACAGAAAATGGTGTGTAAAATACACAACCATGCATATTTTTAGTTCTCCCTTGTAATTCACTCTTTGAATAAAAATTTCATTTTATATCATATTATTATTAAGACAAACAAAGACAAATTTATTAAAGTAATTTCTTACCCATTGTGCCCTGTGTAAGAGTTTAAATTTAAATCCAAAAACAACCCGGAATTCGGCCCACCAGCGACCGCGGCTAGACTTTAACTAATGAAAAGAGCGCTATTCAGTTCTTTTATAGTAGCTGAAAGCGCAAGGGCGGAAAATCAGTCAACCTTAGCCCCTTAAAATCGCGGGCTTTTATTAAGGCACCCAAAAAATTGTCAAACAACGACGAACCGCATGTTTCACAAAATTTGTCACAAATCAAATCATACGTCAAATAAAAACAAAGAATGGCATGGAATTCATTCTTTACATGGCTCCCTAAATTAATGAAATTAATTTCACAACTAAAAACATTTGCTTTATCATGAATTACAGCACTTGCGTTCTAGCACAGTAATGACTTACACACCACAATTCATGAAAATGACAGCACTTAAGTTTTAACACTAATGACTTACACACCACAATTCACGAAATCTATATCACTATATATGTTTCGACTTTACGAGATTGCGGTAAGCTACTTTTTGGGCTGCGCTCTCCAGCAGGGGCAACTCCCAACCAAAGCCACGGTCCCAATACCGAGAGGGGTTAAGGGCGGGACCGAGGTGGGTGTTGTCGAATGGTGGTCTGGTGGTCACCTTCCTCCGCTGTTGGCAGAAATGGCGCATCTGACCCATAAAATAGCTGTCTATTTTTTTTCTTTTTTGAGTCGGGGGACTGACAAAAATGAGCTTTACCCCTCCCCAATAGTCCTTTGTTCCAAAGTAAAATTACGGCGCTTCCCGTATTACATCTATTCCTGTATTATTTAGATTTTATCTTAGTGTTTATATTATCCCACAATTATCTCACAATTAATTAAAAGACATTATTTCACCTCATGAAAACAATTTTAATTTTACAAAAGTCACAAAAAAATTTCATGAAATCACAAAAATCACAAATTATTTATGAAATCACAAAAATCACACTATTTCATGAAATCATAAAATCAAACAACTCACAAACGTGACTTGTAACAAAATGTGTACAAACAAATATTGTGAAAGTCTCCTTGGTGGTGAATACCCCGGAACCTAGCCACACATACATTAAGATTCAACAAGTAAAACTAATTTATGGACAGGCCTAACAAGAATACTTGTATGGGACCGCCTGCCTTTATTATCTAAGCATCGATCGCCCACTTGCAATTCAACACTTCTAATAAGCTTGTCATCGGAAACAACCGTTTTGATCACCCGTGCTAAATTCCACATATTACGCGGAACATTTTCGTCTTTAATTAAGACAATATCACCTGTCTTTAAATTTCGCCTTTCTCTCATCCATTTGGATCTTACCTGTAGATTTTGGAGATACTCTTTTCTCCACCTATCCCAGAACTGCTCTACTAAATATTGCACCCTTCGCCAACGCTTTAGTGAATATACATCGTTGTGTTGGAATTCTCCTGGTGGGGGTAAAACAACATTTGATTTCATCATAATGAGATTGTTTGGGGATAACGGTGTGAGAGAATTCGGATCATTGATGTTTTGCACTGTCAAGGGGCGACTATTCAACACTGACATCACTTCACATAAGAATGTACGAAGAGACTCATCGTCTAACTGTTTGCTATGCTGACAGAGCAGCACATTCAAAACACTTCGAGTACTTCGTATGAGTCGTTCCCACACCCCTGCCATGTGACTTGCTGTTGGAGTGTTGAATCGAAATTCGAAATCACAATCATGCTTCTTCAAAAATTCCCTAACAGTGCTCTCATCAATACACGAAACTGAGTTTCTTAGCTCTCGTTTTGCACCGATGAAATTTGTTCCTTGGTCACACCTGAGAAGTCGGAGTGGGCCCCTAATACTCAAAAATCTTCTGAGTGCGTTTATGAAAGAGTCGGTGGTTAACGAATTTGCAACTTCGATGTGAACTGCTCTGGACTGTAAGCAAGTAAAGAGAACGCCATAACGCTGGAGTTCTTTACGTCTATCTACAACTATGAATGGCCCAAAATAATCAACTGCAGAAAATTCAAACGGAGCTGACCCCAGTACTCTGTCCATTGGTAAATCGGCCATTTTTTGACCCTGAAAACCACTTCTTACTTTCCTGCAGATAACGCATTGGGCAATTTGATGTGCTACCATAGAGTTTCTGTTCACTATCCACTAACCATGTGACCTTATTCTATTTATGGTCATACCTTTTCCCTGATGGACAACAGCTTCATGAAAATGGCCTATAATAAGCTTTGATACATAGCTGTCTTTGGGCAATAAAATCGGGTGCTTTTCACTAAAAGGCAAATCACTGTTTTTTAGTCTGCCTCCAACTCTAAGAACCTCTTCTTCATCTAAAAAACAATCTAGATTTTGAAGTACAGAGCTTTTGGCAACATTCTTTCCAGCCTTTAATGCGTGAATGTCATCTGCAAAGAAATCGTCTTGAACAGATTTCACAATAATCTTCTCGGATTCCTGCAAATTAGCAACATTAATAGAGGAATGCAAAGTCAAATTACTTTCTCTCTTCTTTGCGCGACTTTGCTTCTGATCAAGTTTTGACTTTAAGAATCGCCCAAACTTGAGACAAATTGCAACAACCCGTATCAGTTTTCTGAAACTAGAAAATTTGGCAACAAAACCTCTATCAATGACTTTTGGTTGGCTTGAGATGGCTGCAAAGGTTTGAGATTTCTTCACTTCAGGATCGCATGTCTTCAGATCGCATGCGTAATCACGACCGCTGGAACAGGGTAACTGAAATTCGGGATCGTGTAAAAAGGTAGGCCCATTGAGCCATGCAGAAGTCTGGAAAGTTTCATCAATAACTATGCCTCGGGATGCAAGATCAGCAGGATTCTTGTCAGTGGGGACATAGAACCACTGGTCAACATCTGTAAAATCTCTGATCTGATCTACCCTGTTTGCTACAAAAATATGAAACCTTCGAGTGTCATTAGCTATGTAAGACAACGTCACAGTGCTATCGGACCAGTAATAATTCTTCACATCACTCAGTTTCAGTTCTGCGTTGAGGAACTTACTAAGTTTCACCGCAATCAAAGCTGCTGTCAGCTCGAGACGCGGGATTGTCATAAACTTCAGGGGCGCGACTCTGGCCTTACCTAAAAGAAAGGACACAGAAACATCGCCTTTGTCATTTTTCAGTCTTAAATAAGAGCTGGCAGCGTAGCCTACTGAGCTAGCATCGGCAAAATGGTGCAGTTCAGTGCTAACCACTAATCCGAAGTCTTTAGGTTTGACGCATCTGGAAATGCGCAGCGCTTCTAATTTCTTTGCATCATGTTTCCACTTGACCCACCGTTCTTGAAGTTCTGCACTAACCTCGTCGTCCCAGGCCTTTTGCTCCCTGCAAAGTTCTTGCAATAACTGTTTCCCTAGAAGTGTGAAAGGGGCTGCAAAACCTAATGGATCATATATGGAACTGACTGTTGACAAGATACCTCGTCTGGTGGTTGGTTTGTCTTGTGTCATGACATGATACTGAAAGGTGTCACTCTTCAAGCACCAACGAATTCCCAGCGCGCGTTCAGTTGGCAAATCTTTCTGTAGCAAATCTAATTTGTCAGTACCTTTGGCTCGATATTCGATTGGAATTTGGTTCATTACTGCAGCGGAATTCGACAGAAACTTGTGTAACTTTAGACCTCCTTCTTTGCACATGTTTATGCTACTGAGAATCAATTCGACAGCCGATTTCTCGTCTGCAACAGATTTCAATCCGTCATCGACATAGAAGTCTGATGTAATAAAATCCGTCGTCGCTTGGCCGTATCTTTCTGAAAACTCAGATGCTATATATTTGAGGCCAAAATTTGAACAACTTGGGGAGCTCACAGCTCCGAAGAGATGCACAGTCATTCTGTACTCCACTATTTCTCCATTAACATCACCACCTTTGAACCACAGAAAACGTAAGTAATCGCGATGCTCTGGATTGACATGGAACATATAAAACATTTTCTCCACATCGCACATGAAGCATATGGGTTCCAGTCTGAATCGGCACAACACTCCGATCAGAGAATTCGTCAAGTCTGGTCCCTGCAAGAGAACATCGTTAATACAGACACCATCGAATTTTGCACTGCAATCGAATACAACTCTGATCTTTGGTTTGTTGGGGTTGTATACTCCGTGGTGCGGTATGTAATTTGCTGATTCGGATCCAATCTGTGACTCGGGCACTGGTTCTGCAAAACCCCTAGAAAGCAATTCATCCATGAAGTCATTGTAATCTGATCTAAACTTGCCATCTCTACTCAAGCGCTTTCTTAGACCAAATAATCTTTTCAGCGCTAGCTGTCTGTTATTTGGTAGTTTAGGTACAACTGTCCTGAAAGGCAAAGGCATTTCATAGTGATTTCCTGTGCGGTGAATATCCTGCTGCATAATTGACAAGAACTGTTTGTCTTCCCGTGACTGCTTCACCTGTTTCGAGTCAAAATGATCATTAAAATCAAGCTCCAGCATCTTTGTAACATCCCTAGGTGTGATAACTTCGGATACCTTCACCTTTGCTGAAAAATGAACTTGGTCATTAGTTTCGGGAAGCAATAATTCTTCCGGGACTACCTGAGTCAGGATCCTGTGACTGAGTCCAATTTCATCTTCCTCAACTTGAGAGTCAACAATTCCGATTATGCCCCAACCTAGTGCTGTCTCTTGACCATAGGGACCTCACTTCACTGGCGCAATAACATCGATGGGCAACAAAGCTTTGACGCAGTTGCAGCCTATCAACAAAGCGATGTCACAGGTTTGCAAAGGAGGAATTTTATCTGCTAACGGCCTTAAATAAGACCATTTTTCAGCCATTTCTCTTGTTGGGATGTGGCGTCGGTTTGCTGGCATAATGTCTCTCGTGTATGTTGCAGGTAAATCGACTGAAGAGTCTGAGCTGAAATGTCGTACCCTTAATCCTGTAATTTTATTACTCTTGATAACCTCATTCTCAGAAGTCATTGTAGATAAAATCAAGTTCACATCGGTTTTCGGGAGACGCAGATCCTCCGCCATCTTCTGCAGCAAAAACGTCGTGTCAGATTGTGTATCTAGTAGTGCATATACCAAGGTTTCCTGATCCGGTTTGCTGCAGTGTGACATCCATACTGGCACGATCATGGAGCTTTTATTTGATTGTGAACTGTGAATTGAACTGTTTAAAGCTTGTGACGTTATCGGCTGAAATTGCTTCGCATTCACGTTAACACCGCTTGAACTCGCTGGCTTAACGTCTAAGTGCAGTACAGTTGGGTGCTTCTTTTGACAGATATCACAAATAGCCTTGGCCTTACAGTCTTTCTTCATGTGACCCTTCTTCAAACAGCCGTAACAAAAGCCCTTACTTTTAACAAAAGTTTGCTTTTCTTCTGGTGATTTACTTTCAAAAGCTGGGCATTTTATCAGCTGATGGACTTGGTCACAACAGAGGCACTTTGGGACAGGTAGTGCTCCCTCAGATTTCCTTGTCTGTGTGTCGAGTTTACCTTGCTTAGGCTTTGTATTGTTTGCTTTGGCCTGAAAAGATCTAACAGAATGACTCACTTTCTCCTTGCCCTGAATAGAATCTTTGATTTTTGGTTTCAGGTTCTGAAATGAAGTTACAGGATCACAAGCTATGTCTGCTTCATCTGCAATAAAGGCGACAAATTTTTGAAAATTAGGATATGCATTTTCCTTTTTCCTGTATTCAGCTGAAACCCTTGCCCATCTGGTCACGAGCCACCCTGGTAACTTGGTCAGTAGACGTTGCGATTGCATTTCATCGTCCAGGCTCTTCAGGTTTTTTGCTACGGACATGGCTGCTAGAACCTGTCGTAAGAAATCTGAAAATCTACGCAACGCAAGCGAATCTGTCTTCGAGATCTTTGGCCAACTCTCTAATTTCTCTTTGAATGCTGTACCTATGCAAAAGGGATTACCAAAACGTTGCTCTAACAGAGCCATTGCTTGGTTGTAAGCATCGTCACTTGGTATCAAAAAGTACCCTTCTACGCATTCTAGAGCAGAGCCAGACAAATACTTCTTGAGATAATGAATCTTATCTGTCGGCAAAACACCTCTTCTTTCAATAAGCACGGAAAACGCCTGCTTCCAACCTGTAAATTTGAGAAAATCGCCATCAAAAACACCTGGTTCGGGTATGGGCAACCTGCTCGCTGCTGTCTGTTCACATAGAGCCTGTAATAAATTGTTCTGTACATAATGCACGTCGTCCCTTCTCGGGGGTGGCAGCGTCCGCAAACTGGAAACATAATCATTTACCTGTTCCATTTTGAGAGGTTCTTTGAATTCACCACACACAGATTCTACCTCTTCTTCGATTTTCAGCGCCTGCGCTTGTGCATTCAGCATTTCAATCTGTTTACTCACCTGTAACCGTTCTAGTTCAGCTCTCTTTTCCTCAACCTCAAGCCGTTTTTGCCTTTCAAGGTCCATGAATTTCACTTTGGCTTTGAGTGAGGCTGCTTTAGCTTCTAGATCCCTAGATCGCTTAGAAACATTAGACACATTTGAGGTGGAAGACTTACGCTCTAACACAAACTGGGCTATTTCTTCACTAAGCTTTTTATTTAACCTCAACGCTTCCATTTCCATGTATTCATATTTGGATCTCGTTTCATCTTCTGGCTCGTAGCCTTCAATAGTTTCTAACCTTTGATAAGCACTATCTAAAACCTTAAACGATTCACTTAAATCATTTCTTGCCGATTTTAAATCGACTTCAGATAGTTCATCTGCACCAAGAAAAATATCAATTGACATGATTAGTTTAGCAAGTTTGCTAAATTGAGATTTAAAGTGTTTGTTTGCAATACCAATTTCGTACTCTAAACCTTTATCCGTCAGTTTTTTCTTGCGTACACTTGCGCGTTCGGCATTTATGCCAGAACCAGAACCCTCACCTGTTTGATCAACAGTTCCTTCGCATTCGGGATTAAAAATAATAACCTTGTCACTCTTAGGTTCCATTTTGGGGCTTGACAACGTTGTGCGTGCTGGGGTGCTATACACTATGTACTGAGTTAAAGTCTAGCCTTCAGGTCACCCGTTACATAATGTACCAAATCAATACCCAAAATTCTATATCACACAACCCCAATTACTAAACCAAATAAGCAACAAATACTCGCTTTACTTAACTTGGTTTTACATATTTAATAACCCTGAAAAATAAAAAAAAACACAATAAACCAAAATAAATGTTCAGTCAAAATAGGTGTCTCTTGGTTGAACGGCAGGTCAAACACAGTACCTTATTTCAGGAGTAGAATTCTGTACTGAAGTTCCAATGCGCGAAACACAATCAAAATAGTCAAATGTCACCTGTTGGAATCTGCAAAAACAGCTGATCTCGTGGTAGAGAGCGCATTGCTGATATCTTGATATACGCGACGACACACATGTTGGTATACACGCCGACACACATCTTGATTTACACGCCGACGCACATGTTGATAAACACGCTATGACTTCTCTGAACAGCTGAACAGCTGTTTGTGTAGAATTTCGTTGAAGCGGCGCCTGAGAATGGTTGTTGAACTGGGCTGCTCTACCAGAGCGACTATTGTGGAGAAAACAGTTTCTTCTTGACTGGCAGTCTGAACGTCACAGAGTAGAATTTAAGGCGTTATTTTCGTGCGACACGCTTGCAGAAAAGGCAAAGCTAATCTGCTTGAAATAGGTTAAACATCATTGCTGAACATCATTGAAAACACGGCAGCAGGAGAGCAGAGCTAAACTGCACGATGAGGGCGAATTTGGCGGAGCCCTTCACGCCAAATATGTGGTGTCCCAAAGACATGCGGAAGACGTCTGACCATCATAACGACAACGCATCAGTGACAGTAAACTGCGGAAGATCGGTACTTGCGGGAAATGGTTTCACTATGGCGGCAGATATCACGGGTTATTGACTAAAACCACAGGGGGTTTTAACGGAAAGAATTTCTTAATTTACATCTTTATTTCCCTCTTTGATTCCGTGAAACTACAATAATAAAAAAAAAAAAAGAAGAACAATATTAGAATCGTGTTTTCAATCGATAATTATAAAATTCTGCTTAAGCAGAGTCGATAGCTTAAGTACCGAGTGAGAAATACAGAAAATGGTGTGTAAAATACACAACCATGCATATTTTTAGTTCTCCCTTGTAATTCACTCTTTGAATAAAAATTTCATTTTATATCATATTATTATTAAGACAAACAAAGACAAATTTATTAAAGTAATTTCTTACCCATTGTGCCCTGTGTAAGAGTTTAAATTTAAATACAAAAACAACCCGAAATTCGGCCCACCAGCGACCGCGGCTAGACTTTAACTAATGAAAAGAGCGCTATTCAGTTCTTTTATAGTAGCTGAAAGCGCAAGGGGGGAAAATCAGTCAACCTTAGCCGCTTAAAATCGCGGGCTTTTATTAAGGCACCCAAAAAATTGTCAAACAACGACGAACCGCATGTTTCACAAAATTTGTCACAAATCAAATCATACGTCAAATAAAAACAAAGAATGGCATGGAATTCATTCTTTACAAAAAGGTTTTTGGCTTTTCTGCAGTAGCATGAAGCAATTTCTCAGCATTATTTGTTTTATTTGTATTTGACATTTCAATTAAGCAGTTTGTCTCGCAACACAATCTAAGCCTCCAGTTTGGTTGTTTTTTAAGAATAAAAATCAATAAAATCGTTTTCTCTTTCAGGTCAGTTTAGTGCATTCGGTTGTGTAGGAGAAAACATAAGCATATCATGTGCTTCCGCTAACGTCATCGCCATAACCCGAGCTTACTTTGGGGAGTACCTCAGTACCTGTGGAGCCTCCTGCTGCTCTCCCTACCAATGTACTCATTATATTGAATATTGTAACAAGCGATCCTTACAATCCCATTTTCATTCCTCTGCTTTTTAAATAGTTTGCTGTGTGTTGTCATCATTTTAAGAACGAAAATATATTATTCACTGAATATACAATGATATTTCAGGTAATGTATTACTTAAGCATTACTATATCATTTAGCTATTAGTGAAGTATACATTTAGTTAATCAGCTTTAGCAATAAATAGGATTTCGTAGTTGAATAGATAATATTTTCGGTTCTGTGTAGATGATTGCACAGAAAACGTGTCAATTAACGACGCTCGTGAATGGCGGGCACTGAGAATGGCATGTGATGGTAAATCTGATTGCATCTATAACGTCAAATCAACAGCTTTCCGTGAAGAGTGTACTGTGAATAAAATCCTGGACTACATGAATGTGTATTATAACTGTCAGCCAGGTAAAATGTTCCATTCTTAATTTCTCCTTGATGTTTATTAAATATTAATAGCTCATAATTTAAATAAACATCATTTAAGGCACGAGTGCTTCACGCTTGCATTGGATTCTCGACACAGTCCTACCACGCTTCTCTACCTCTTCAATAATCCGTTTTGTTTTGTAGGAGTAATTGATTAGCCTGCTGGCTACGCTGCTCTGTATGAACTACATACATTGCCCGATGATATCATATTGACTGTATGATATATTGACTGTTACAGCATTGGTTTGATATGTCTTTTCCTTTAGCAATTGTAACCTAGGCATTGTGGCCATATATATGTAATATTGGGTGACACATTTTCTAGCACAGAAAGAAATTATTTTAACAAAGTAACTAAACGTTTCTATCAAACAGTTCCTAATTTCAAGACGAATCATACCACAAACGTTGTTGGTAATTATATTCATGCGCATTAGATGACCGGCAAATACAATTAGCAAATAGAACTTAGCTATTAGCACAAAAACTGTACTTGTTTATGTATATTTAAGGCGTTTAATTGAACGAAAGCAACTGTCAGAGCAAATGGAAGCAAATGAAAGCGAATACTGCCAAAATGTCTTGCTCCAGAAACGCTTTGTTATTGGTATTTTTTTTAAATTGTTTTATTTTGGTAAAAACTTCAGATAAATTGATACAGATGCTGTAAGGGTTTGGCGAAGTTACGGACTCCTTTATTTGCACAGCCAGTTTAATGAGTAAATAAGCTTCTGTTTTAATTAGGGATTAGGGCGGGTGTTAGGAATTAGGTTAAGTTTTTAAAATACATTTGAAATTGAGGTGCAATCATAGATGTTACAGTAAAGTTGCAAAACTGAAACTACAATATTATTTGATACAAAATAACATGTAATAGATCATTACTTGGAAGGCACTTACTGAAACCTCTTTTTGGAACCAGTGGAAGCAGCCATTATATTTATGTGTTTTTGTGCGTTTGTAAATGCTTTTATATGTGTAACTTTTTCACGTCTGTTGTTGTCGGGAAATTGATTTCCAATAGTGGCCGAAAATATGTGTACATGTATCTTACAAAAATATAATTTGAACACTGTCTTGTAGATTTGTGATACACTTGTAATTACCATGGCTTCAGGGTTGATGAGTTTATTAATGTGTGGTGACTCCAACGTCTTATCAATATGGCCTTTCCCTGTTCAATATCGTCTTTGTAACATCTATACAAAGTCGCCTTTCCAACGTCTATGTATTGCCTATTGTTTGCTGTCTAATGAACGCTTTAAAGATATGGTTATAACAAAAAAAACAGATTGTTCACATTAGAAACAGCTATGATTGGCAAAACATTATCATACTATGATAAAGCGTTAACGGTCAATTCGTTGGATTAGAGTGCTGTTTGGATCTATCAAAGCTGTCATATAATTATTGCACTTCAGCATATTCGAATTTAAAACTAAAACCTGATTTTGCTATCGAAAGGTTAAACACTTGACAAAAATTAAAACGCAAAAATAATATATTGCAAACAACACAGCTTGAATACGTTTCATAAGCCGAGTAGTGTTTGGTTTTTGTTGAATGAAGGTTTTATTGACTGATGAGGCATACACCATGTTATCTATTTACGCAGTGAGAGCTCTCACCAAGCTGAGCAACTTTGTGTTCTGTAATGGGCGTTAAATGCTCCGCATTTACTTGCAAAAATGCACTCTTTTCACACGGCGTTTTAACAAAGAAAACAAAAGCAAAGACGAAAATAAAAATTGGCATGCACACGTTCAGATCAAGCTCTTCATAATTCCCAAGTTTCATGGTCCTAGGATACATAGTGTCAGAGAAGAAGAAGACACAAAAAATCGGAAAACTGTCAAGAAGAAAAAAGTACGAACGGCTGCTCGCACAAATTCATATAACCCTTTCAAGCCAAAGACTTGTCAAGTGTTAATTAAGCTGCATGTAGTTTGATTCCCTGTGCTGTTTATGGACAGTGTGTTGACATCGTAACATTTCCTGTTCAACTGCTTTCCAGTCCAGGATATCACATTCGACCTCTGCCGGCTTGTTAAGCGGCCTAGTCGAAGACGGTAAGGGCTAGGGGAATTTAATCTAGTGTGGACAATTATAGCGTGTGTATTACAACACGCAAAACAACCATGCTCTCAGTGGCGCTGTCAGAATTCCGATGTTAAGGGCCTATGAGCTGGAGGCCATATACAATATGTTTCTTTATACGCGCCCAACTTCTAAAAAAGGAAAAGGTGCGCAAGTGGGAATTAGGATGACTCATAATGGGCTCATTGGAGGAATGGATCTTTGTTACCTGTGTGTGATCAAAGGCTACGTAGTTACATTTTGTTCCGATACTCAATCCAGTCCGAGTCCAGAGCGGACCAGATTGCGTGGCTTTAAGTATTAATCAACATTTACTTATTAACATCTTTATAGTGCCGCTTTTAGTTTTGCCATAGAAATTACTATTTCGGGCAGCATGAATGCAATTAAGGAGGCTCAAGGCCTCACCATATAACATCTATACACATTTATTGTCCAAAATATCACACAGCAATTCGGACTTTTTTATATTTTTAGGCATTTTAGTTTTATTATGTAGTTTTTTTGCATCCCACTTCATTTTTCCTCTCATTTTTTTCTAAATTCAATTTGTTGATGTTTTGGGTAGAATTTGAAATTATTTGAAGGTTTGTGACAGTAGAATGTAGGTCTCCAGAGATAGCAAGATGCCCCCTCCTATCCAGATGACGCCTCAGGTCAAAGCCTTATTCTTTCATCTTGTAAAACAAGAGTAAGAGTATAATCAACGCGATAGCCGTACTGAGTTAAAGCATCTAGACACTGGCGAGGGTGATTGCTTTCAATCAAATACTCGGTGTGTATCCCACCCGTGATCTGTAGGTGAGGACTTCTTAGAAGAAGGCCAACGGGAAGACACCTTCACAGGTATTACAACGCTGCAGGTAGCAACCAATCAAGGTCTCGTCAGCAAGCCATACTTTTTCAAACTTAATAAGCACAATGGCTTGCAAGCCCTCCAACTCGTCCTTGCCCAGGAGCAGGAGAGTTAAGTTCTTGCTAGCATGACGACAGATATATGCACCAAAAGAGTTATACGATGACTCAGAGAAGGATTTTGCACTACTTTTGAAGCACAACCAACCGGGTAGCACATCTCCCATATCTCTGTAAGACCACATTCAAGACAACTTAACTGCGTCCTACGACCAAGGCTCAGAAAAACACCAAGTAGTTAAAAAATGATAGAGGGCTTGATGCGCAAGGAGGCTGTACAGATTATGCTAGAATACCAACAGGATTGACCGCTGGTTATTGAGGCGTTCACTCTGAATCAGTTTCTCCACTTGACCTCGTTTTGGACGGACTCAGCTCAGATCATAAAGGAGTCCCTGGCAAAGGACATGCAAGGTACGCACTTGATGTGTCGGATGCGCACCTACACGTTTCCCTCCACCCGTCAGAGAGGAAGTACCTGTGTTTCCAAACAGGTGAAAGAAAACTGGTTTCTGGCTCTCCACCTTCGGTCTGTCCACGGCACTTTTTGTCTTCACAAAGATCGTGTAAGTTCTCAAGGCGTATGCGTATGTGCGAGGCATGTTAGTGTTTCAGTACTTAGCAGACTGGTTTTCGGTCCATCTCGAGCGAGAGATAGCAAACACGCAGACGGAGGCCTTAGACTTTACTGGCAGGTCTCTTGGTCAGTCTCTCCAAGTAAGAGCACGAGCTCGAGGTCATGGCTATCTTGGAAGAAAGATGGGAACTAAGCCCAGCAAGAGCTTATCCGTTAAAGGATCCGACTGTCGATCCGAGCCATCAAACCCGGATCAGAGGTAAATCGGGCCAAGATGGAGTCTCTTCTCAAATGCTTTGTAGCAACAGAGAAGACAGTCCCTCTTGGAAAGCTCCATTATCTGCAATTTCTGGGAGACATCGGACGCGTGGATGAGAGGAGGGCAGAGATATCCCATTGCTGCAATGATTGTGTCATTGTATCGAGAAGGCATACCGAGCACTAGCTTGGTGCTGCGATCTATGGATAATCACAAAAGACCCTCTTTTCTACCCCCTCCCAGAGTAAGGGGTGCAAACTAACACGTCTCTTTCGATGTAAAATCACCACATCAAGTAGTTGGATTGTGGTTGGCCAAGTCAGCAGAGCGACTGAAGAGTCTGATCTGGAGAACTCCATGGTAGTAGCATACTTGAATAAGCAGGCAGTACCATGGGATACGTCTATCAGCTCGTCATTTGGTAGGTCAGTTGAACGTGTTGGCAGACATTTCGTCCAGGAACAGTCTAATGAAGCACATGGAGTGGTGTTTGTCAGCACGTCTGTCCAGTTAGGTAATAGATCAGTGTTCGTGAGACTTCTAACGCAGAAAATCGATGGCGACCAACATAGCTAGATATATCTCGCCATGCCCAGACTCTCAAGCTTAGGCTACCGACGCACGAACATGTGATTGGCTAGGAAACAAAATACTTTACGTGCTTCCGTCTCAGGGGATTTTGCCAAAGGTATTTCAGAGAATTCTATCACAAAGCCTAAACACTTGCTTCTGATAGTTTTTTGGTAACCAGACACACCCTGGCTCCCTGTGTTATCCAAATGTGTGACCAAGCCCCTCTGAAAACACCTTGCCACCGTTGGACATATTTCCATCCAATCCTCCATCTCATGCACTTATGTCATTGGTTACTGTCTCTGCCTTCTTAGAAAACCGGAAGGCTGTGTAACATTAAAGCCCACCAAGTAATCCAGATTGACAATGGGGACCTAGCTTGCTGTGCCTTATAGTCATTCATTGAGTACTCGGTTGGTTAGTAGATGAGGACGTTGTAGTGCGTTCATCTGTCTTACACGAATACCTTATGCCATTTTCAATACTGAATGCAGTATTTGTTGAGCATTGTGTTCTTTAGCTTGGTTCCTTGGTTTAGTTGGGAGTTTTTAGTAACTAAGCTATGTATCTGATCTATGTTTGGGTACTAAATGACCAACTGACCATCCTACATTATATGGTTTGTTTGTATGACATTTTTTGCTTTTTTTTTGTTTTTGTGAATGACCAAGCTGTAAGTAGGCTAACATAGCCCTTGGTCGCGGGTTTTTAGTTGCGTTGTCTTGGGACCATAATCGTGTTAATGAAAGATTCAATAAATAAAGGTGTTTATTTGACTTCCTTCTTGGTTATTCGACCATGGACTACCGTTCCGAAGCTGAATGGAGATGGATGGTGTTGGCAAGTGGTAAAAGGGTGAGATTCGCTTGGCGATTGGTACGCAATCTCTTGGTTTTTTTGTTCGTTTCTCTCGTGTACTAGGATTGTTAACCAACATGGCTATATTTTGGAGTTAACTGAGCACATTAAACACATAAATTGGATGTTTTTGGTGTTTTATTTCTGCCTTTGATCCTCACATTTTTCTTGGAAGGTTCTTTTACGTGTTCTTTAAAAAAAACTCAGTTCTCGGGTTGGCCCGAAACGCAGGTTACCAGTGTTTCTAGTCCAGTGTAAAGTGTAGGTAAGCACATTCGGAGCTGTTATAAAGTAACACTCACGTCTCAATTCCGTAAAACAATCTTTCACAAGTTAAAACGGAATACTCGTTCTCCACTTTAGATGGGTTTCTCATATAACATCAGTTTTACGAAAATAAAACATAAGAAAAGTAGATTGAAAAAAAATTTGCGCGCTCCTGAAATTCTCACATCTCAAGTCCTTCTTTCGGTCTATGTACGAAGTATATGTCAGGGCTACCATTTTTGTTTTTGGTTGAGGATCCAACGTCTATACAAAGTCTATTTTTCAACGTTTATCTAACGTCAATTTTCCGTCGCAGTAGTTGAAAAACGGGGGTCCGAAAACAGGAAGTGACGTCATAGTGACGTCACATGGTGTTTTCGAACCCCCACGGGGGTCCGAA
This sequence comes from Protula sp. h YS-2021, assembly GCA_949752745.1. Lineage (NCBI taxonomy): Eukaryota > Metazoa > Annelida > Polychaeta > Sabellida > Serpulidae > Protula > Protula sp. h YS-2021. The sequence continues at coordinate 14,697,860 of OX457026.1, forward strand.
AACAGTGACGTCATATTGACGTCATATAGAGGTCAAATTGACGTTATATGGACGTCACATGGACGTTAATATGAACGTCATACTGACGTCACATGGTGTTTTCGAATCCCCACGGGGGTCCGAAAACAGTGACGTCATAATGACGTCACTGTGGGGAAAACCCGATCGATAAATTTCAGAGTGCACTCGTACAGAGTGTGGGGGAAAACCGATCGATAAATTTTAGAGTGCACTCGTTCAGAGCGTCGGAACGATCAATAAATTTGAGAAGGAATGGGATTTTCAGCAGGATAAAAGTGTGGCTCCGAAAACAGGAAGTGATGTCATAATGACGTCACGAGGTGTTTTCGGAGCCCCATGGGGCTCCGAAAACAGTGACGTGATTGTTTTCGAATTCGCATGGGTATTTTGAAACAGGTAATCGAAAGAGCGCGCGCCCGTTCAATGACGTCATGATGACGTCATCATGACGTTATAATGACGTCATCATGATGACGTTATAATGACGTCATCATGACATTATAATGACGTCATCATCATGACGTTATAATGACGTCATAATGACGTCACCACGACGTTATCATGACCTCATCATCATGACGTTATAATGACGTCATCATGACGTTATCATGACGTCATCATGATGTTATGGCATATTAAGACAGTTCTAAGCAGGATAACCCTAAGTTGCCTGTCAATCATCATGACGTCATTAGTCACGTGACCTGTCAATCATCATTGGTCACATGACCTGTCAATCATGTGTGATGTGATTCCAACCGCATATGAGGAATATTTTCCTGCTGATTAACCTTCTGGCCTGAATGGCTCAGTTGGTAGAGCAGAGGACCCGTAAGCGGACCCATGATCTGAAGGTCGGTGGATCGAACCCGCCCTCGGGCATCACTTTCATATCATGGGTCCTCAATCTTAGAACACCCCCCGGGTCCTCAATCTTAGAAGACCCCCCCCCCCCAGGATCAAGACATGACATGAATCGACCCCCCCCCCCAGGATCAACACATGACATGAATCGGACCCCCCCCAGGACCAGGACATGACATGAATTGACCCCCCCAGGACCAAGACATGACATGAATCTGACCCCCCCCCGGACCAAGACATGGCATGTATCGGACATAGTCATATAGCTATATGACTATGTAATTGCTATGTGAACATAATTAGTTTCTAGTATGTATGTCATTATCAGATCGTTCAACAGTCAAGCCGCGATAGCTCACTTGGCAGAGCAAACGGCTAGCAACCTGAGAGTCCCGGGATCGATACCACATCGGGGCAAACTTTTTTTTTGGTTTTTTGTTCACTTTTATGATTCTGTGACATTATGTGACAACATGTGACTGTGACATCATGTGACTCTGTGACATTATGTGACTGTGACTGTTTTTTTTTTTAACATAATGGCTATATTTCTATGTCTATTTTCACTATTATTATGATAATATTTAATTAGTCATATTTCAATGGTTCTAACCACACAGCATAGGAATAAGTACATGTGTACAGAGTGTGGGGAAACCGATCAATAAATTTTAGAGTGCACTCGTTCAGAGTGTGGAGGAAACCGATCGATAAAATTTCAGAGTGCACTCGTTCAGACCGTGGGGACAATCGATAAATTTGAAAACATCAAAGGCCTAGACCGTGGGAACGATCGATAAATTTGAAAACATCAAAGGCCTAGACCGTGGGAACGATCAATAAATTTCAGAGTGCACTAATTCAGAGCGTGGGAACGATCAATAAATTTGAGAAGGAATGGGATTTTCCACAACTCTATGTTTTATGTTATAGTAGTTGGAAAATGACACTTCTAAAGCACATTTAACAAATGTAGGTTTTTATAACATATGATATATAAAATAAGTTTGAACATTTTAGCATGCTACTTATTTAAATGTTCTAAAGTTATAGTAGTAGAAAAATGGTGGTTCTAGACCAACTTTAACAAATTTAGTTTTTAACACCATATGATATATAAAATAAGTTTGAACATTTTAGCATGCTACTTATTTGAATATTCTAAAGTCATAGTAGTGGAAAAATGATGGTTCTAGACCAACTTTAACAAATTTTGTTTTTTGACAAAATATGATGTATAAAATAAGTTTGAACATTTTACCATGGTGTAGTAGGGTAAAAATAAGGGTTCTAGACCAACTTTAACAAAATTTAGTTTTTAACACCATATGTTATATAAAATAAGTTTGAACATTTTAGCATGCTACTTATTTGAATGTTCTAAAGTCATAGTAGTGGAAAAATGGTGGTTCTAGACCAATTTCAACAAATTTTGTTTTTTGACAAAATATGATGTATAAAATAAGTTTGAACATTTTACCATGGTGTAGTAGGGTAAAAAAAAGGGTTCGAGACCAACTTTAACAAATTTAGTTTTTTACACGTTTCATACGATTCTACCACTTGGTTGGTTGGTTGATTGTTGGAAAATGGGAAGTGAAAATGTGGATAGTTATGTAGGAAAACTGCGCCCATTCAAAAGACGTGTTCGAATGGCAAGCCCATTTTAAAGACGTGTTCGAATGGTAAGCCCATTTTAAAGACGTGTTCGAATGGCAAGCCCATTCAAAACACGTGTTCGAATAATTTTTAAAAGATATTACGTCGTAGTATTGTTCAACAAATTGTTCAACATGTTCAACACGTTCAACATGTTCAACATGTTCAACATGTTCAACAAGTTTAACATGTTCAACATGTTCAACAAGTTGTTCAACATGTTGTTGTTCAACATGTTGTTCAACATGTTCAACATGTTGTATATAAAGCTATGTTTAAAGACTTTCTCATCATTTGAATAGTGTAGGTTGAACCGAAAGGATGTATACATGCAACATTTGTTCGAAATCTTACAATTGGCCACAAAGTCTTAAAAGACACTTAAAGGTTGCTCACGCTTCAGAAGTGGATGAAGAATCGGATATGGAAAACCCTGTAAAACTACCTTTCACGGAAACTTTAGATGAGTCTTCTATGGAAAGTCAAAGCGTCAACATAGCTGAAAAGAATGCACATGCTTGTACAGAGTGTGGTGCATTGTACAACAGCGAAGAAGCTTTGCTCAAACATATGGAGCGATGTGGTGAGGATGCTGATGACAGGAGTTCTGAAAGTGAGTCAGAAACAGACTCTGAAAGTGAGTCAGAAATAGACTCTGTTTGGCATGATATGGTTCAAGACGTCTACGATGACTATGATAACATATTTCAAGAAAAGGTTTCAGAATATGAAGAACAAGGACTTGAAGATGCGCGTGAAATAGCAAGTTATGACCTTCGACCCATTTATAAGCATGGACTAAAACAACTGTTTATGAGACTGTTCAACTACACCCAGCGTCTACAACAAAGCAAACATTATCAAAAGATTTTAGAGGACTTTAATTACTTTGTTGATGAAAAACATTATAAGTATCCAAAGGCATTAAAGGCGGCTATAAGGAAAAACAATGCATTCTTTGAAGAGCTACTAGATATGGAGGAGGAGGAGGATGGTGGCAGTGACAACAAAAGTGGCATGGACAGTGAACAGAGTGAAACAGATGCAGAAAAATAGACTTATTTGACTAAACTTTATAATAAAGACTTTATAAATGTTGTAATATTTTATTAACTTAAGCGTTGTGTAATATATGTCTTGCTTTGCAACATATAAAGTCGTAAGGTTCCTGACACGGTTTTAATTGACCCGTAAACCATATATCATATATTGGGCATTATAGTTAATTTTGTGTTATTATGTATTATATTCAAGAATTGTATTATTATGTATTATATTCAAGTATTGTTTTATTATGTATTATATCCAAGTATTGTTTTATTATGTATTATATCCAAGTATTGTATGAGAAAAATAAAAAGTTGAAAAGCATCATATGTGTTTTTATTGAACATTACAAATATGTACAATTATGATAAAAACAAAACTATTTCAAATACATATTATGTTAATACATGTGCAGAAGAACTTAACTTAAAATTTTATAACAACTGACTTCACATGAACATAGATAAAGTTAATTTCATAGTCTACATATGAAGACAATTTAATTTGAACTACATATCAAATGTACATGTCCATATGAGTCAAAGCTAAGTTCTTGTCAAGCTTCAAAACCGTCGGTCCAATCTTCTGCACTGTGATGAAATCACAGCATTCACTAAGCTCGTCATGCTGTTAAAACTGTATACAGTCATCTCGCTGTCTACTCAACCATCTTCTGACAGTCACTGCATTTATACAGATCCATTTTCTGAAGCATGAGATCCACTGACGTCATTTGCTTCTTCAACATGTGTCAGTCTTTCAATGACAACAAAATTCCCTTCTTGGTAGGATATAACCTCCCAGATGCATGATTCGTAATATATTTACGAATGTTAACCATCACTTTCTGTTGATAATTCACCAATTTAATATATGTTTCTCCATTAATGGGTATCATAACCGGTGAATCGTCTACACGCATCTTCTTCATAGTGGTATCAGCTTTACGCTCCGGTTCTCGCTTCACATTAGGCTCTGTCGTATTTTTTCGCATTTTACACGGCGGCGTCATAGCTGGTAACTCATCTCTTTTTATCTTTCTAAGATGTGGTCGCTTTTGACGCTGCTGACGTAACTTCGCCTTAGACTTTACCATGGGCATTGCCTTAGAATTTGCTGTAGGTATTGTCTCAGGCTTTGCTATAAAATTTTCTGCAGGCATTGCCATAGATGGTAGTTGTTGTTCACTCACTGCAGACATGTTCACTCTTCAGTATCTTGATACAGAATGTGCGTTATGTCTGAGGGTAGGTATCTTTTATGCTCTATAGGGAGCTGCCACACTCGAGGTTGGACACACTATGTCCTAAAATGTTTAGAAATAATTTTACCATATGCGACTTTGCAGCATGTATACATCCTTTCGGTTCAACCTACACTATTCAAATGATGAGAAAGTCTTTAAACATAGCTCTATATACAACTTGTTGAATATGTTGAACAACTTGTTGAACATGTTGAACAAGTTGAACATGTTGAACTTGTTGAACTTGTTGAACATGTTGAACATGTTGAACATGTTGAATTTGTTGAACATGTTGAACATGTTGAACAACTTGTTGAACATGTTGAACATGTTGAACTTGTTGAACATGTTGAACATGTTGAACATGTTGAACGTGTTGAACATGTTGAACAATTTGTTGAACAATACTACGACGTAATATCTTTCAAAAATTATTCGAACACGTGTTTTGAATGGGCTTGCCATTCGAACACGTCTTTAAAATGGGCTTGCCATTCGAACACGTCTTTAAAATGGGCTTGCCATTCGAACACGTCTTTTGAATGGGCGCAGTTTTCCTACATAACTATCCACATTTTCACTTCCCATTTTCCAACAATCAACCAACCAACCAAGTGGTAGAATCGTCTGAAACGTGTAAAAAACTAAATTTGTTAAAGTTGGTTTAGAACCCTGATTTTGATCTTACTACACCATGGTAAAATGTTCAAACTTATTTCATACATCATATGTTGTCAAAAAAACAAAAATTTGTTCAAGTTGGTCTAGAACCCTTATTTTTACCCTACTACACCATGATAAAATGTTCAAACTTATTTTATACATCATATTTTGTCAAAAAACAAAATTTGTTAAAATTGGTCTAGAACCACCATTTTCCCACTACTATGACTTTAGAACATTCAAATAAGTAGCATGCTAAAATGTTCAAACTTATTTTATATATCATATGGTGTTAAAAACTAAATTTGTTAAGTTGGTCTAGAACCCTTATTTTTACCCTACTACACCATGGTAAAATGTTCAAACTTATTTTATACATCATATTTTGTCAAAAAACAAAATTTGTTAAAGTTGGTCTAGAACCACCATTTTTCCACTACTATGACTTTAGAACATTCAAATAAGTAGCATGCTAAAATGTTCAAACTTATTTTATATATCATATGGTGTTAAAAACTAAATTTGTTAAGTTGGTCTAGAACCCTTATTTTTACCCTACTACACCATGGTAGAATGTTCAAACTTATTTTATACATCATATTTTGTCAAAAAACAAAATTTGTTAAAGTTGGTCTAGAACCATCATTTTTCCACTACTATGACTTTAGAATATTCAAATAAGTAGCATGCTAAAATGTTCAAACTTATTTTATATATCATATGGTGTTAAAAACTAAATTGGTTAAAGTTGGTCTAGAACCACCATTTTTCTACTACTATAACTTTAGAACATTTAAATAAGTAGCATGCTAAAATGTTCAAACTTATTTTATATATCATATGTTATAAAAACCTACATTTGTTAAATGTGCTTTAGAAGTGTCATTTTCCAACTACTATAACATAAAACATAGAGTTGTGGAAAATCCCATTCCTTCTCAAATTTATTGATCGTTCCCACGCTCTGAATTAGTGCACTCTGAAATTTATTGATCGTTCCCACGGTCTAGGCCTTTGATGTTTTCAAATTTATCGATCGTTCCCACGGTCTAGGCCTTTGATGTTTTCAAATTTATCGATTGTCCCCACGGTCTGAACGAGTGCACTCTGAAATTTTATCGATCGGTTTCCTCCACACTCTGAACGAGTGCACTCTAAAATTTATTGATCGGTTTCCCCACACTCTGTACACATGTACTTATTCCTATGCTGTGTGGTTAGAACCATTGAAATATGACTAATTAAATATTATCATAATAATAGTGAAAATAGACATAGAAATATAGCCATTATGTTAAAAAAAAAAACAGTCACAGTCACATAATGTCACAGAGTCACATGATGTCACAGTCACATGTTGTCACATAATGTCACAGAATCATAAAAGTGAACAAAAAACCAAAAAAAAAGTTTGCCCCGATGTGGTATCGATCCCGGGACTCTCAGGTTGCTAGCCGTTTGCTCTGCCAAGTGAGCTATCGCGGCTTGACTGTTGAACGATCTGATAATGACATACATACTTGAAACTAATTATGTTCACATAGCAATTACATAGTCATATAGCTATATGACTATGTCCGATACATGCCATGTCTTGGTCCGGGGGGGGGGGGTCAGATTCATGTCATGTCTTGGTCCTGGGGGGGGGGTCAATTCATGTCATGTCCTGGTCCTGGGGGGGGGGTCCGATTCATGTCATGTGTTGATCCTGGGGGGGGGGGGTCGATTCATGTCATGTCTTGATCCTGGGGGGGGGGGTCTTCTAAGATTGAGGACCCGGGGGGTGTTCTAAGATTGAGGACCCATGATATGAAAGTGATGCCCGAGGGCGGGTTCGATCCACCGACCTTCAGATCATGGGTCCGCTTACGGGTCCTCTGCTCTACCAACTGAGCCATTCAGGCCAGAAGGTTAATCAGCAGGAAAATATTCCTCATATGCGGTTGGAATCACATCACACATGATTGACAGGTCATGTGACCAATGATGATTGACAGGTCACGTGACTAATGACGTCATGATGATTGACAGGCAACTTAGGGTTATCCTGCTTAGAACTGTCTTAACATGCCATAACATCATGATGACGTCATGATAACGTCATGATAACGTCATGATGACGTCATTATAACGTCATGATGATGAGGTCATGATAACGTCGTGGTGACGTCATGATGACGTCATTATAACGTCATGATGATGACGTCATTATAATGTCATGATGACGTCATTATAACGTCATCATGATGACGTCATTATAACGTCATGATGACGTCATCATGACGTCATTGAACGGGCGCGCGCTCTTTCGATTACCTGTTTCAAAATACCCATGCGAATTCGAAAACAATCACGTCACTGTTTTCGGAGCCCCATGGGGCTCCGAAAACACCTCGTGACGTCATTATGACGTCACTTCCTGTTTTCGGAGCCACACTTTTATCCTGCTGAAAATCCCATTCCTTCTCAAATTTATTGATCGTTCCCACGCTCTGAACGAGTGCACTCTAAAATTTATCGATCGCTTTTCCCCCACACTCTGTACGAGTGCACTCTGAAATTTATCGATCGGGTTTTCCCCACAGTGACGTCATTATGACGTCACTGTTTTCGGACCCCCGTGGGGATTCGAAAACACCATGTGACGTCAGTATGACGTTCATATTAACGTCCATGTGACGTCCATATAACGTCAATTTGACCTCTATATGACGTCAATATGACGTCACTGTTTTCGGACTCCCGTGGGGGTTCGAAAACACCATGTGACGTCACTATGGCGTCACTTCCTGTTTTCGGACCCCCGTTTTTCAACTACTCGTCGCCTATTCAACGTTGCACCAAAGACGTTGATTAGACGTCCGAGAAAGTTTCATTTTGTTTGCGAAAAAAAACACTTAAACAAATTTGCTTATCCAACGTCTATTCAACGTTGAATCAAAGACGTTGGTTAGACATTGATGTGTGTTCAAGACCAAACACAACCAAAGTGCAGCCAGAGATACTGTTGTGGTTTGGTCAGATCGATGTCGAAACCTAGAAAAATGACGCCATTATTTGTCCGAATTACACAGGTTATTCATGCAGTAAAACCTACATCTGGATTTAAAAATGTTGCCCGGTGTCCAGAGTAGGGAGGTGTCCGAATTATCCGGGTTCTTATTGTATTGAAATCTATAGAAATTTAAGAAGGACTGAAGAACTATTTTGTCCGAATTAAGGAACTATATACAATACACAGGTTTGCCCGGAGGCAGGTTTTACTGTATTACATTTTTAGTTGGGAGAGGGAGATACTGAAACATTAATAACTGGAAGCTCATTCTGCTAGGGAAATGTTAAACACTTGACAAAACTTTAAAAGCAAAAATACTTCCTTCAATGGGTTATTTCTTGCATAATATATTCAACACAGATTCAATACGTCTTATAAGCCGAGTAGTGTTTGGTTGTTGTTGACTTAAAGTTTTATTGACTGATCAGGCATACGCCGTGTTATCTATTTACGCAGTGAGAGCTCGCACAAAGCTCACTGAGCAAATGTGTATTCTGTGCTGTCGTTAAATGCTACGCATTTATTTGCAAAAATTACACTCTTTTCACATGGCATTTAAACAAAGAAAACGAAATCAAAGACGAAAATAAAAAGCGACGTGCACATGTTCAGATCAAGCTCTTTATAAGTCCTAAGTTTCATGGTCGTAGGGCCCATAGTGTCAGAGAAGAAGAAAACACGAAAAATCGGAAAAACTGTCAAGAAGAAAAAAAGACGAATTTTGCTCGCACAAATTCATATAACCCTTGCAAGCCAGTAGGATAGAAATGGGGGTTCGGGGCCAGGAAGTGACGTCATACTGCCTGGACAGGAAGTGACGTCATAGGCGTAACCATGCTAACCAAGGCGTAACCAAGGCGTAACCATGGTAACCAATGCGTAACCAAGGCGTAACTATGGTAACTAAGGCGTAACCAAGGCGTAACCATGGCGTAACCAAGGCGTAACCATGGCGTAACCATGGTAACCAAGGCGTAACCAAGTATTTACGCCCGTGGCTGTATGCATAATGAGACATACCGCCATTTTAACTTTGTAAAAAGTGCAAAAAGTGGTATAACTTCCGCCATGGTTAACCGATTTGCATGAAAATTTCACTGTTTGATTCAGTTTTATATCTAGTTTTTAACATTAAGTAGTCATGGCCTATTTTCACCGGTGGCTGTATGCATAATTATAACATACCACTATTTTAACTTAATAATGAGATAACTTTCGTTATAGTTGACCGATTTGCATGAAAATTTCACCGTTTGATTCAGTTTTGTATAAAGTTTTGCTATAAAGTGATAATAGGCTATTTGCACATGTGGCCGCATGCATAATTGTAACATACCACCATTTTAACTTAAAAATAAGATAACTTCCGCTATAGTTGACCGATTTGAATGAAAATTTCACTGTTTGGGTTCAGTTTTATATCTAGTTTTTGTTATAATGTAGTCATGGGCTATTTGCGCAGCTGGCTGTATGCAGTTTTGTAACATGCCGCCATTTTAACTTTGTAAAAAAGTGGAAAAGTGTGATAACTTTCGTTATAGTTGATCGATTTGAATGAAAATTTCACCATTGGATTCAGTGTGATGTCTTAGTTTTACAGTAATTTGGCATAGGTGGGTTATTGGAATGGCGCGCGCCCCCACCATTCAAACATGTGTTTGATTTTTTTATGAACATATTACGTCAAACTATTGTTCAACAAGTTGTTTAACAATTGTAAAACAATTGTTCAACAAGCTGTTGTTCAACATGTTCAACATGTTGTTGAACAAGTTGAACATGTTCAACCTGTTCAACATGTTGTCGAACAAGTTGAACATGTTCAACCTGTTCAACATGTTGTTGAAAATGTTCAACATGTTCAACATATTCAAGGTGTTGTTTAACATGTTGTTCAACATGCTGTTTAACAAGTTGTTGTTCAAAATGTTGTAGTTCAAGCAATTGATGGAGCAATAGCAGTCAGTTCAGAAAAAAACAAGACATATGTTGAATAGTTTTATTAATACACTTAAATACACACAGCTTAAATCTATAACAATATTTTAACATTTGTTGATTTACAAAGTCTTTATTATGAAGTTTAGTCAAATAAGTCTATTTTTCTTCATCTGCTTCACTCTGTTCACTGTCATCCCATATCACTTTCTTCGTCGCTGCTTTCATCTTCCTCCTCCTCATCTAGAAGCTCTTCAAAGAATGCATCGTTTCTTCTTATAGCCGCCTTTAGTGCCTTTGAATACTCATAATGTTTTTCATCAACAAAGTAATTAAAGTCTTCTAAAATGGTTTGATAATGTTCGTTTTGTTCTAGACGTTGGGTATATTTGAATAGTCTCATAAACAGTTGTTTAAGTCGACGCTTATAAATGGGTCGAAAGTCATCACTGGCTATTTCACGCGCATCTTCAAGCCCTTGTTCTTCATATTCTGAAACCTTTTCTTGAAATTTGGTATCATATTCATCGTAGACTTCTTGAACCATATCATACCATAACAGAGTCTATTTCTGACTCACTTTCAGAGTCTGTTTCTGACTCACTTTCAGAGCTGCTGTCATCATCACCCTCACCACAATGTTCCATATGTTTTAACAAAGCTTCTTGACTGTTGTATAACGCACCACATTCTGTACAAGCATGTGCATTCTTTTCAGTCATGTTGACGCTTTGACTTTCCATAGAAGACTCATCTAAAGTTTCAGTGATAGGTGGTTTTACAGGGTTTTCCATATCTATCTCCAATTCTTCTTCTGAAGTGTGAGCATCCTTTAAGTGCCTTTTAAGACTTTGTGGCCAATTGTAAGATTTCAAACAAATGTTGCATTTATACATCCTTTCTGTTCAAAATACACTTTTCAAATGATGAAAAAGCCTTTAACCATAGCCTTATATACAACTTGTTGAACGACATGTTGAATATGTTCAACTTGTTGAACAACGCGTTGAACATGTTGAACATGTTCAACTTGTTCAACATGTTGAACATGCTGAACATGTTCAACTTGTTGAACAATATGTTGAACAGGTTGAACATGTTCAACTTGTTCAACAACATGTTGAACATGTTGAACATGTTCAACTTGTTCAACAACATGTTGAACATGTTGAACAACAGCTTGTTGAACAATTTTTGTACAATTGTTAAACAACTTGTTGAACAATAGTTCGACGTAATATGTTCGTAAAAAAATTCAAACACATGTTTGAATGGTGGGGGCGCGCGCCATTCCAATAACCCACCTATGTCAAACTACTGCAAACTAGACATCACACTGAATCGAATGTTGAAATTTTCATTCAAATCGATCAACTATAACGAAAGTTATCACACTTTTAATCTTTTTTACAAAGTTAAAATGGCGGCATGTTACAAAACTGCATACAGCCAGCTGCGCAAATAGCCCATGACTCTCATTATAGCAAAAATCTGGGCTAAAACTGAATCAAACAGTGAAATTTTCATGCAAATCGGTTAACCATGACGGAAGTTGGTACCACTTTTTGCACTTTTTACAAAGTTAAAATGGCGGTATGTCACATTATACATACAGCCACCGGCGTAAATACTTGGTTACGCCTTGGTTAGCCTTTGGTTACGCCATGGTTACGCCTTGGTTACCATGGGTACGCCTTGGTTACGCCTTGGTTACCATGGTTACGCCTTGGTTACCATGGTTACGCCTTGGTTACGCCTTGGTTACGCATTGGTTACCATGGTTACGCCTTCGTTACGCCCTGGTTACGCCTTGGTTACCATGGTTACGGCCTTGGTTACGCCTTGGTCAGCATGGTTACGCCTATGACGTCACTTCCTGTCCAGACAGTATGACGTCACTTCCTGGCTCAGAACCCCCATTTCTATCCTACTCAAGCCAAAGGCTTCTCAGTGTTAATAACAATTTATGCAACAGAGATATGATAATCGCTTCTATGTTTACGATTTTTCAAAGGCAACATCTCTATTGGCCAGCCTGAAGCATATGGCGTAAAGCAGTTTGCTGCCCATGAAAGTGAAACCAGCCTTCTTGTTAAATCGACACAGCGCATTTCAACAGTCACAGTTTCCCAACCTCAGCAACAGTGTGTTTTATTGAAGAGATTACGGTTTATTGGAATTGAAAAGGGCTATTGTTTGTGCTTTAGCTTCTATCGAACACTAATGCTGGCATTTAACTAGCCATCCAATTAAACAAAAAAAAAAACAAAAACAAAATGAGCGAAGAAAAGAAAACATCACGAAATGACGAAGAAGAGGAGTCAGATTCGTGGCTAGCAGTTTTGGGATACAGTTCAATATTGCATAAGAAAGAATTAATGACTGGGTGGATGTTCTCAATTCGAAGTACACCGTATGGGCAGTGGTTTGTTACTGGGTTGTACGCAGCATCGTAGCGAGCTTTCTGTCCAGTGACGATCATTCAGATATTAAATGTTTTGCTCCACCTCATTTCACAGGTAATAGTCAATTTATTTAGGAATTGCTTAAGCTACTTGTTTACTTTGTTCAAGTGAGTTTTCTGTAAATGTTGCTATGCATGCGTATAATTTACGACAGAAATAATAATAATAATAATAATAATAATAATAATAATAATAATAATAATAATAATAATAATAATAATAATAATAATAATATAATAATAATATATAATAATAATAATAATAATAAAAGAACCAGTCATTGAACTACACCAGACTATTCCCTGTACGTTCTTAGTGTGGCCCTCGAGGCGAGATTCTTTTATTAAAGAACCCCGTGAGAGCCACTCGAGTAGCAACTAGTTTGCATGCCTTCCCAGGACCTTTAAACATAACCCTTCAACGTGGAGTGCTAAATTTGAAATAATACCCCCTTTTTAACCAAACGATGACTGTAATTTCGAAAGAACCCTCCTTTTTTAGGGAAACGCTGGGTACGTTTATGAAAAGGACCCGCTTTTTGTAGGAAACGCGGAACACTGAACGAAAATTACCCCCCCCCCCCTCCTTTAACGAAACTGGCATTCAGCGCGGACAACGTCTTGGCTCAAAATGACCTCATTTCTCAGCGCATGGTGGCATGCATGGGACCAAGTGTCCCCCTACCCCCTCCCCCCTCCTTTGGTAAGAACCCTAATTTGTCGGTTCTGTAGAAATGTGGTCATTTTCTGAGGTGGTCCCATCCCGACTTTCTGCTGCCTTCTAAAGGCTCCCACTCCCACCCATGGGTCATATCTCGCCTATATGTCAAATACAGCCCCCCACCCCTATCCAACGGGTGATAGATAGCTTGCCTGTTGTCAAATACACCGCGAACTTTAGAAGAAGCGTTCATTTATTTGAAAATTTCAATGAATGCATAACGATGTGCAGAATATGCACAGGCACATAACATAGGTTACAAAAATATCTGCTGTTACCTCACAGCCTCAAAAATCGGTTGGGGGCATTATTTCTTCCCTTGATTTACTTCCTCTCTCTCATCTCTCTCTCTCTCTCTCTCTCTCTCTCTCTCTCTCTCTCTCTCTCTCTCTTCTCTCTCTACTCTCTCTCTCTCTCCTCTTTCTCTCTCTCTCTGTGACAGTTTTCAATTTCTAGTTCGGATCAGTCGTTACCTTTCTGTCATTTCCTCACTGAGCACACAAACCGGTTTCGTGTTTCTGTTCAGCAAATACTTCCTCACAGTGTGTACAGCACGTTAAAGCCGGCTAACCCTTCCTGCTCACACGCACGTACCTCGCACATGTATGAGTGGATGGGCTTGGTGTGTGTGTGGGGGGGGGGGGCGGGGGTAGGGATTGTTCCGAAGTAGGGGGAGAGGGGTTTCCAGGTAATTTTCTCAGCATTCAGAGTTAACCACATCAATAGTCATAAAGAAACAAATAACATGTCACAATTGGCGTCTCAAAATTTTTGGCAAAATAATCATTAAGCTATAAGCATTTATTCCACAACAATTATTTATCAATTTATGCTTTATTCATAATAAAATGTACAAGTTCAATAATTTCTGAGTTTTTGGCCCTGATATTTCATGACATAAGGCTTCTGTGACGAAGAGATTCTTACTTATGCCGAAAGCTGGAAGTTATATAAAGTTATAATATGCACAAATATGTTTTCACAAGATCATCATAACTGATCCTTGGATGTTTACACATGGCCCACAAATTTGGCAGTGTTTGAATTTAACTAAAGTTACTACCACAAAGATTTGCTGAAGCTGATGAGCAAGTTAACAATCCTTTTTTTTTTTATTTCTTATTCTTTTTTATTTATTATTTTTATTTTATTTTAGTTTTGCTAATTTATCTATTTATTTATTTTTATTTATTTAGTTTTTTTTTTTGGGGGGGGGGGGGGATGGGGCGTATGGGGAAGGAATTGGGTTAGTTTGGCATATTCTTAGGGGGGGGGGGGGACAGCATGAGTCACATAGGTGTCTTCGCATTGTATATGATCAGCGTATGGTTATAATAAGCTTCTAGCCATAATAGCTTCTAGCCATAATATGCTTCTAGCCATAATATGCTTCTGGCAAACAATACATGGTGATGTTGCAATCGAGCCGCTGAGCACACTCATACTCATGACATCACACCGTCTTGGAAAGGCACATTATAAATCAGTTACGCTCGAAGGAAACACAAGCTTTTGACGTGCTCTTGGCTGTTGCATATCACTGGCTTTAAGTTTACATTCGACACGTTGAAAAACTTGGCTCGAGTGGAAGAAGCGATGATAGACCTCCGTACGATCTGGCTCCAATCCAAGTGAGCGATTTCAAAAAAGTTTTCCTAAAGCTACCGGCAATCAACGGAAATTCTTTACAGCTCAAGGTCGTTATTTCGACTGATTTTTTTTTCCGACAAGAATTACATTGTAACTTGTGACACTTACCACATAGTGATCTGTGGCCGAATTCACAACAGCTAACTGCACAGTTAACGAGTTCCGTTAACTGCACTGTTTGCAACCATAACATGTGAAAGTAAGTTAATAAATTTAATTTGTTTAACAAGCATAAATCTACCCAAAACTGCTTGCGTGATAGCAAATGAAAGGACAGTTAACTGCACAGTTAACCTGTTTTGAACATCGGAGCTGGGGCTTTCTTGTCAGCGGTTGCCGTTGTTATAAACCCTCCCCTCACCCCCCCCCCCGCCTCCCCCCCCTCCCCACCTCATACAAAGACAGCACACTCGATCCCAGCAACTGTGTCAAATGAAAGCTAGATTTCTATGTTTACTTTGAATATTTGCATGCAATAGCAAAAATATTGGCAAACACAACTGAGAAATGGCAAAGACAGCGTTTCAAAATATATCACTTGAGTCATAAGGGTTACTGCTGAATTAGGGGAGGGTCAGGGGGGTGTAAAAATATAGGTGAATCAGTTCTTTTCCCTTAGGAGTGGACCAGAGCTAAGTTCATTGCACCTTTATGGTTTAAAAATGCATGAGTTTGAGTACCTCGTACTGTTATTATTGAATTTATTTTGATGAAATGGGAAGGGAACGGGGGGGGGGGGGGAGTAGAACGCCTGACACAACATAAAAATATAAAAATTACCTACACACCTAAAAAATAGGGGAGAGTAACAAGGCTATGAACGACTCTGCCCCTGCTTGGTATCACATATGTTACCGTGCATGTGCAAAAAAAGTAGGAGAAAGGGGTAATTTGGGAGCGGTAGCAACCGATAGCCATTCACTTCATTTTTATCACAGCATATTTAGGACTAAGCAAAGGTTATCTCTCTCTCTCTCTTTTTTTTTTTTTTTTTGCTGAATTTTATAATCCCAGACGAGGATAATAGGCATGATTAATTGATGAATTAATCATGATAAAATGGTGAAAGGAACACACTGGGATACACTCGCTATATAACCAGTAGTTGAGAAACGCCGGTTCTACCACACTTGATGACGTCATACTGTCTGGAAGTGACGTCATAGCGTCTGGACCGGAAGTGCTGTCTGGACCGGAGTGCTGTCTGGACCGGAAGTGCTGTCTGGACCACTTGATGACGTCATACTGTCTGGAAGTGACGTCATACTGTCTGGAAGTGACGTCATACTGTCTGAAGTGACGTCATAGCGTCTGGACCGGAAGTGACGTCTGGACCGGAAGTGACGTCATGATAAGCGTAAGGATAGGCGCGGGCCATCCATGACGTGATAATGACGTCATGATGCGGTCATACTGTCTGGAGCGAAAGTTGCTTGATAGTTTTGGCCGAGTCAATCATCATGAAGCCAATGAACTCCACCTGTCAATCAGTGTAAACCATGGCAACAGACCTAAAAAGCCATGACCCCCCTTAGGAAATACTATGTACCGAACCCCCCCCCCCTAGGCGGCAGTCGGGACTGACCCCCCCTCCCAGGACATACTATGTACCGACCCCCCCTAGGACATACTATGTACCGAACCCCCCCCCCTAGGCGCAGTCGGACTGACCCCCCCAGGACATACTATGTACCGACCCCCCCCCCCTAGGCGGCAGTCGGGACTGACCCCCCCCCCCCCCCAGGAGAGCAAAAATTGTGCTGAATCAGCATGATGAAATCGTCGATTTCAGCATGATAAAATAGTATATAAGTGTAGTGACTCGAGGCTCAGACATCGTCAGACATCATGGACAACACATCAGCTACTAAGAAAGTGACCATACAATGCTACAAGTGCTGCGTGAGGTGGAATATGAAGGACAGTCACACAACTGCCCGTGCACACAACGCACCGCAGCGCTTTTGCTGTAAAACCTGCGGTGGTCTGCTCTGGTACAAGTTTGCGACGACGCTACCTGGGTCAGGACCAATATGTAATGACTGCTGGTGGTGTGGTATGACTCTGAAGCTGAAGAGCTATTGCGACAGCCATCCGTTCAAGTGCACGGGAAGACCATTTACGATGCAGGAGTACTACAAGTACAAATGCCGCTGCAGGAATCCAACTTGCTGATATACTAAAATATTTCGGGCCCTTTTAAGGGCCATCCTATATTATGAAATGAAGCAAAACATGTCTGTCTGTGTGTGTGTGTGTGAGAGAGAATACATTTTATCACATTTCAGGTCTAGTTGGCGGATGAATACCATTTGGCAGACCATTTAACTTCACCGCTAGATGTCTCTGCTTTACAGCTGTACAACTGTAAGTGAGACATTCATATACACAAGTAAAATTCTGCTGAGTCAGCAATTTTAACATTTTTGAGCAAGTTTGAAAAGTTACACACCATATTTTGATTACATGGAAGTAGCATAAAGCATGAGTGAAACATGTCAACTAGTCAACTAGTGATACATTCTGCTGAGTTAACACACCATTGAAGTGGTATAAAAGAAAGAGTGAAACGTGTATTTTACTTCATTTCAGTTCTAGCAGTTGAAGAAACAACACGATGACACCAGTCTACTGTCATGATTGTGATGTGACATTTCCATCTCTGGAAGTGTTCGTGGCACATACATGCAAACCAGCTAGATGAAACGTGCTCATGAAGAGCTTGTTGAGCAGATTGAGCAAGAGACGAAAGACCGTACAAGATGGTGTTGAAAGACCTGATCCAGTCCTCTGCTGTAAATGCGCCAAGATATTTTCATCTTTGGATGCATTTGAGACACATGCATGTACTGAAATGGAAAATGTGTCTCATGAAGAACAAAGAAAGAAAGAGACAGGACAAGTAGGCAGAGGCAGAAGAGTGAGTCTTGGTGAAAACGCGCAGGAAAGACGGTTTGAGCCTGAGGATGGATCAGATTTGCTACTTGAAATGCGACAACAAGAGAATAGAATCAAGAGACATTTGTTAGAAACGTTAAACCATGGCATGAAATGGTACATTGTGGTACATGCACGCTTCAAGAAAATGACACCAAATGTTGAAGGCGTGATGTTAGAACAGGTGGATAATGCCTTCATCAGTAGTCCAACATATGCAGCATACAATCCAACAGATATTGAGAAGGACTTGCCAGAAGCCTATAAAGAATTATTTACCAGGTTTGATGAACATGAGCGACAAGGTTCTGGCTGGGTGTTGGATAACATATTATTCATTGAAGTACATACAGCTACGTCAGCGCCACTGGAAGCGAGCAGTTTTATCCCACTACCGAAGAAAGTAAAGAGTACAAAGGTGGTGTTAAACATTCAGAATAAAGACAACAAGTGCTTCTTATGGTCTGTACTGGCTCATCTTCACCCTTCAACAAGCAATAACCCACAGCGTGTACATCAATACAAAGCATTTGAGAACGAATTGAAGGTAGAAGGCATGACATTTCCCACACCGATTACAGACATTCCAAAGTTTGAAAAGGAGAATGATGTGTCCATTAACGTGTTTGGATATGAACATGATGTAGTTGTTCCAATACAACTCAGTCGAAACACCAGTGTGAGAGAAATCAACTTGCTTTTGATTAGCAATGACAAGACAAGGCATTACTGCCTCATCAGGAATTTCAGCAGACTGATGGCTTATCGATCAAACCATCAGCATGTAGCATTTTATTGTTTCAACTGTCTTCACGGGTTTATGCGGCAAGATCTGTTAGACAAGCATCGTGAAGTGTGTGGCAAGCATGGAGCACAACGTTTATCATTCCCCAAGGAACCTTTCATCAAGTTCAAGAATGTAGCCAAACAACAGCGAGCGCCGTTTGTCATTTATGCAGACTTTGAATGTTTCACGAAAAAGCATGAAGGAGACAAGTATCAGCATCATCGTCCAAACAGCTTTGCCTATGTGGTTGTCAGCCAGTATGATACACGTGCTCCAGTCGTATATCGAGGAGATAATGCTGTGAAAGTCTTTTTAGACCATATGGTGAATGAGCGTGATCGTATTGTGCATGGTTTACAACAGAAAAAGAAAATGGTGATGACTCATGAAGATGAAGAGCATTATAAGAACGCCACAGATTGTTACATTTGTCATGAGCCTCTAGGAGCAGATCATGTGAGAGATCATGACCATATCAATGGTAAATACCGCGGAGCTGCACATAGTCAATGCAATTTACAATTTCGACTTCGAAAGGATAAGCAGGATGTTGAAGATTCTTTCATCATTCCTGTGTTTTTCCACAATTTACGAGGCTATGACAGCCATTTGATCATGGAAGAAATTGGAAAGTTCAAAAATGAGACAATTACAGTCATTCCCAACACCGTTGAGAAATATATTGCATTCACCATGAGCAATCTGAAATTTACGGACAGTTATCAGTTCATGAGTACTTCTCTACAGAAGTTGGTATCCAACCTGGCGGCAGAAGGGAAAGACAACTTTTATAACATGACGTCACACATTCACGATAGTGACCAACAAGATTTACTGTTGAGAAAGGGAGTGTACCCTTATGATTACGTGGATGAATCATCCAAGTTTGCTGAAACACAACTGCCGTCCAAGGACAAGTTTTACAGTCTGCTCAGTGAAGAAGACATTAGCGATGAGGATTATGCGCATGCGCAGAAGGTGTGGGAGACATTCCACTGTGCTACATTTGGCGAATATCATGACTTGTACCTGAAATAAGATGTGTTGCTGCTGGATGACGTGTTTGAAAACTTTCGTCACGTATGTCTCAACACATATGAATTAGATCCTGCTCACTACTATACAGCGCCAGGACTGTCCTGGGATGCCATGTTGAAAGCGACAAAGGTGAAATTGGAATTGATCAACGACATTGACATGTACCAAATGGTTGAACAAGGTCTACGTGGAGGAATATCTGTCATCACACACAAGTATGCGAAAGCAAATAACCCCTACGTAGCAGATTACGATCCCTTGAAACCAACCAACTACTTGACGTCCCTGGATGCAAACAACTTGTATGGCTGGGCCATGTCGCAAAGCATGCCGGAAAGTGGATTTATGTGGGTGAGCGAGCCAGAATCCATTGACTTTATGGATGTGGATGAAGATGATGAGATTGGATACATTTTAGAAGTGGATTTGGAATACCCATATGCAATCCATGATCATCATAATCACTATCCAGTGGCTCCAGAATGGAAATGCGTGAAAGTGGGAGAATTGTCAGAGCATAGTCAGAAGCTACGGAAAGATCTAAACATAAAAGGCAAACCTAGTGAAAAGCTCATTCCCAACTTGTGCGACAAGAAGAAATATGTACTTCATTATAGAAATTTACAGCAATATGTCTCACTGGGATTGAAAGTCACGAAGGTGCATCGTGCCATCATGTTTGCACAGAGCAAATGGTTGGCAAAATACATCTTCTTGAACACGGAAAAGAGAAAGTTGGCCAAGAACCCGTTTGAGAAAGACTTCTTCAAATTGATGAACAACTCTGTGTTTGGCAAAACCATGGAAAATGTCAGAAAACGTATGAATGTGGAACTTGTTCACCAGGAAAAGCGGTTCAATAAACTTGTGGCCAAACCTTCCTTCCACAAATTTAGAATTTTCAACGAAGATTTGACCGCGGTACATTTGCGCAAAGTGGATCTGCTTCTGGATAAACCCATTCAAGTTGGTTTCACCATTCTCGACCTCAGCAAGGTGCTCTTGTTCCACTTTCATTACAACTACATCATGACCAAGTATCCCGACGCCAAACTCTTGTTCAGCGACACCGACAGTCTATGTTATGACATAGAAACGGAAGATATCTACAAAGACATGCAGGAAGATGCCGACTTGTTCGACACAAGTGACTATCCCCCAGATCATTTCCTGCATTCCAACGTGAACAAGAAAGTGCTGGGGAAAATGAAAGATGAGACGGCGGGCATTCCCATTGAAGAGTTTGTTGGACTTCGGCCGAAAATGTATAGTATGATGTATGGTGGGAAAGAAAAACGTACGGCCAAAGGTATCACTCGCGCGTGTCAAAGACGTATGAAACATCAGCAGTATAGAGACAGTTTGTTCAACCAAACGCAAACGATAACCACAGGGCACATCATTCGAAGTCATGACCACCAGATCTTCTCGGAGAAGTTGAGGAAAGTGGCTCTCTCTCCCTTTGATGACAAGCGATATGTGATGAGTGATGGCTATTCCACTTTGGCGCATGGGCATTACTGTATATAAGGGGGAGACACTTCAACTTTAGAGTTAGTTGAGGTGTGAACACTGAAGCGTCAACATGAATCGGAAAAGATCTGCAACAACGGATATGGATACTCTTGCTGATACAGTGAAAGACATGAATGTGAAACATCCTGACAATACCATCAAGAAATTAAAAGTGGAGACGACGGTACCAACACCACAGTCGTGGGATGGAATGCTTTCTCTAGGCAATGGAAAGTATATCAAGATTATGAAACAAAGTAATGAAGGTGTGGTAAACATTCGCAAATACCTCAGAGATGAGGGGACTGGAAAAAACCGTCCAACGAAAAAGGGAATTTTGCTGACAATACCTGAATGGAAAATGATGAAGAAGCAGGTGAAAGAAGTGGATAAAAGGCTTCGTAGACAAGAAGGTGGCTCATAACAAGGTAACAATCATGAATGCACTCATGCTGAACGGTGGTGTTTACCTTACTGTAAATGAGAGGAATGAAGTGATACTAGATTCTAAGACAAGTTATCATCGGTTTAAACCTGAAGTGTGGAAAGACTTTAAAAACATACCACTTGAACCTGGGTTTAAACGTAGACTTGAAAATAAAGTGGAAGTGACGGTAGCTGAATATGATTCTAACATACGTGTAGAAATCTGTAGAAATCTTTTACAGGATTATCCAAAGGATTATAAGGGAGTTGTGCCAGATACACCATATACAGATTTGATCCTCTTTGATATCAAGAACTGGCGCGCAGTCTTACGATTCCTAGAAGCGATACAACATCCACTCTTCACCATCTTGCGAGCATAAAAACGTCTTTGCAGACAAGGAGACAGCTCATAGTTCATCTGACTGTTGAACGAGATGGAAGACTTTTTATCGGAATATAAACCAATGACGCATGGATTCTCATATCTGAGAAACGAATGTGATGACATTGTGCTAAGACATTTTGGACAGTATCTCGTCCTATCACTTGATGACCAATCCGTGTTGAAAGACCATCTAGAGAAGTTCAGGATACCTGGCTTTCTCCTGACAGTCTCAAATGAATTAGAAGTGCGTGTGACTGAGAACTGCTTAGACGTGTTTGTACAATTTCGCCAATATGACGAGCTTACAGAAAACTATGACTACATCACCCTCAACACAGTGGAATGGTACGCTCTGTTACAAGCATTGGATTGGAAAGAACCTAACGCTTGAATTCAAAGAAACAGAAATATGGCTTATGCGGGGCACCAAATCCATTGAGTTGACACAACCTATGCGTGTGATGGACATTGACTTAGAAGAAGGATATGAACTGAAACTGTCTGAACATGTTACTGTGAAAGTGATAAAGTTTGGTGATGTGTGTTATGTGAGCTTTGATAGCATTTACAAACATGGATGTAATGTCTATGATACCTATATCAATTTAGATTCTAATGAATGGTATTCATTGATGTATGTATTGACAAATGAATGTGTTTGTAAATAAAAAGTTTGTAAATAGTGTAAATAGACTTTGTAGTTAAGAGTTTGTAGTTAAGAGTTTGTAAATAGACTTTGTAAACTTTGTAAATAGAATTTGTAAATAAAAGTTTGTAGTTAAGAATTTGTCAATAGTGTAAATAGACTTTGTAAATAAAAGTTTGTAAATAGTGTTTGTAGTTAAGAATTTGTAAATAGTGTTTGTAGTTAAGAATTTGTAAATAGAACACAATAAACAAGACTGTTTGAAAACTTGGTTTGTTTTATTTAACAACAACAACAACAACTTAACTAATATAACAACAACAACTTAACTACAACTTAACTAATATAACAACAACAACATTAATAAAACAATGGTTTATAATGTCTATATACAAAATCCTTTACAATAAAATCACCATCCTTTCTTTTTAATATATTCACAATATCAAACATACTCTGACCTCGAGCTCTATGCAATATATAATATACACAATAAAAACCACATGACGATGATATTGGCGTTTGTAATGATATAGAATTATACATATAGTCATTTCTTAAAAATATGTCTAAACGATCATCGAGAGGTAACAGTCCATAAGAGTCAAAATATTCTGCAGGGTCTTTATCATAATACACTGCCACCCAATGTTCTCCTGGTTCATCTTGATCATCTGTGTTGATGACATAGGCACCGCGTTGTAAAGATGGTAACTGGTCCATGGCAAACACGCCTTGAAACAAGTCTTTGGTCATGACATCATGACTCAATATGGCATCAATCTGCTTCGTGTTCATGACTGGTAGTCGAATTGGATGCTGCGATTTGCACTTATTTCAATAATGTTGTCAAATTCAGCATAGACAATGACATTGATGGTATGTTGCAAAGCCGTAGCAAAGTTCATTTCTAGCCGCAAATTCCCATGCTTGATCAGGGGGAAATGATCATCGCCATCATAATCCGGTGTTAAGTCAAACGAAAATAAAGCATAACCTCTAGGCCAATCTTCCCGTTTTATAATGGAACTTTTCTCACCATTCAATCGATCAAACGATTTGTAAAGCGTTTCAAAAGCGTCCAGGTATTTGCTCTGTGTAATGTCAAGCTTGAGAGGTTTGGATAGAACTGGTTCACCATCCGTGTACAGTTGCATATAGTCCAGATCAAAATGTTTGAAATCATATGGATTCCTCAATACTGATCCACCAAAAGCTTCATTATGAACCAGACCAATGACAATACGATTTGGTAATTGACCCAAAAAGATGTTATCTTTCACAAAAGACTGAAATCCTGCTGGAATAGCCAAGACTTTACATTCTTTTCTAGTGATGATGATCTTGGCAGGACATCAATGCATCTGTATGTCCTAACTGAATACCTGGACTCACCCTCACTTTGCGAATGGTTAAAAATGCCTCTTTCACTTCTACCTTATAGGTATTATCTGCAGCCATCAATACATAGTCATCTTTTTGTCTATGGAAACGCAATTTCAAACTGATGCCATTCGGAAGATAACGATCCTGCTCAAACAAATCTATCCTTAAACCACCAGTAAGCATAACATCACGGCTAAGACGTGTATGCAAATAACGATGATGTAAGCCATTATTGCCTTGCTCACCCAAGTCACCGCCGTAAGCATTGACATGAAACCCGGATACATATCGTTCATGATTAGGTCTTTTCACCTCATGACTATTCATTGACCCAGCAGTATCCTTGTACATGAGACGCATAGAGCGCTCAGAATGTAGACTTTCTTCCGAATCATGGATGAGATGAGAGATAATGCTGGTATAACCATGAGTATTGTTGCTATGCGAAACCAAACGATCATTCAGAAACAATTCAATATTAGACCATAACCCATTAAACGCATCATTGATGCAAGAGACATTATCATCTGCGCCACACTCTGTTCCATCAGCCTTTAGAATGCGACATACAATATGAAGTTTGCTGTTCTTTAAATCCAGATATTCTTCTGTACTCGCAGGAATGTAGAATTCTATTGGAGCGCCTTCTCTAATACTTGTAAGTGGTTGATAGTCAACATTATAACTTTTCTCTACAGCAGTTTGCGTCGGTGGTACGTGAAACCATTCCAATGGAGAAAGACTACATTCGCACGAATGATTATGAATGAGAGACATGATTTCAAAAGATATCTTTGCGATATTTTGATGTTATCCGTCTGGCTGTTTTTCGTCTTCTGGCACGTTTCGTCGGTTGCACGCGCTTTTGTTCACCAAACACACGTTCTGCTACTCGGCCCGTCACATCTTTCGCGACATTCTTTGCAGCCTTCTTAAGATGTGGCGCAACGATCTTAGCCATAGCCTTAAGTAGTGGAATAGCTTTGCGAGCCAATGATCCCAGTATGGAACCAATACCATCGCCATATTGGATTCGCGCTCCTTTGAATCCTGGTAATTCCCCGCCCACTTGACGAAGAAAATGGTTGCGATATGCAGACGGATCGTGTGTATAAGCTTTCATATTGCTTTTGGTCGAAAATGAAGTTTACAGATCACCTTTCCAGTTTGAAATGGAACATTATAGCCTGTGTCGTCCTTAATATTCATTTCTATCACGTCAAATTTGGACGTGTTTACAGGAACATAATGCGGTTCGCCATACGTTTTCATAACAATGTCGCCATCATGACCTTGTATGCCAACAGAACGTAGTAAGGGAACATAATAATCACCAACAACTTGTGGTTCACAAATGCTACAATACACATAAAGTGTATAAAATCCCTGTTTCACATCCGCTTTATGGTCAGCTGTACATGTTTCAGTATACCATTGATCTGGGATAAATCCTAAAATCTCAGCCAATCCAGCGGAAAAGGACACTTCAAAGCCATAATTTAGAAATAGAAACACGCCTCGTCTAATCTTATCATACTTTATCCGAATAGCTTCTTTAAGTTCATCTTTCATAGAATTAGTCGCTTCTTCATTCACTGCCTGGCATATCTCTTGTATGGTTCTATAGTAGCCATAGGGAATATTAATAGTCTCAAGTGTCTCTGTCAGTGGTTGTTGTCGAAACTGAATAGAATAGTCCATGCCATGTCTCATCGTTGTCCATGTACGTGGATATTGAATTTCAGCTAAAGCCACTTCATATTTTCCGTTCAGATAAATGGTTCGAGGCATACGAATTTGATAATTCGAAGCCTTGTTGTTGGGATAATAGTTCATACTCGCATTGCTAGGCAAAGTAATGTAAAAACTATTCGACTCCATGATGGGAACAAAATGGTATAGGTGCGTTGACGTTGTCTATATACTTCACGATAGCGCGCGCCATTCAACCAAGTATGCAAATGGTCTTTCACATCATGATGATCTATGACTTCTCCTTCACAACAAGCAATTGTACATCTTATTTTTACAGGAATAGTTGTGTCTTGACAACAACATAGCTCTTTCAGCCATGTTAAAAATTTTCCTTCCTTCAGGAAACTGTCTTTGTTGACGTTGTTTCATTTCTGTTGTAATGTCGTCACGAGTGGTCTTTTTACTAAACATTGTTTTTGGAATATTAGCATCAACAATTTCCTGGATAAATGGATGCCAGCCATATGGTGGTATGGCTCGTTCTTTTCTTCTTGTCGCCACCAATGCTTCCTTCATCAAATCAACCATGTTGGAATTTGCTATAATATCGCCCGTTTTCAACACAAGTTCATTCTTCTCTGTCCATGTCGTACCATGTTTCTTCAGTTCTGCTAAAAGTTGTGTTACTTTTCCATGATAGATAGGTTGAAAATGACTTAAAAATAACTTTTCTGGCTTTTCAGGTGATGATGATGAGGGCTTTTGCTGCCTAGACTGACTTGTTCTTAAATGACGACCAAGAAGTTGAGATATTTCTATAGCCTTTTCACGTGTTCGTTTCCCACGTAAAAGTGTATTCACTTTCGTTTTGATTTCACCATCTTTTCCCTTCTTTTCTAGCAACATTTTATATTCATATTCAGGAATGAGGACCATTTTCATCGTATGTTTCATTTTAGCAGCAGTTTGGCTAACAAAGGTAATGCCAATCTAGCAATAGCTCCAATGAATCCTCCTTTCTGATTAATCAACTTCTTTTTTCGTCGAAGGGATATCTTCTTATCTGCTAGAGTACGAAGCGTATGACGTTCACGTTTAAATTCCTTAAACCGTTTTGAGCTTAAGGGTAAATGTCCTTGCAATATATTCAAACAAATTTCAAACAAGCTTGTTAATTCCTCCTTTGTAGCTTGCTGTAGCAAGGATTTACGTCGTTTAGGCCCACTGCGTGCAAGCAAATGAAGAAACGGCTGGTTCGCTCGAATACGTTTAGACATCTTGACTGCGAATGGTCAAATGAGTTGGTTCTTGTTCATACACTGCTTTATCAATATATACATAATGTGTATCTTTTGGTAAAATGCCTGTACGAATACGTAGTTGATAATTTGTCTTTGGTTTTAAATCAATGAATAAATAACCATGAGGTTTGCTAGTAGCATCTTGATAGGCTTCTATGAGAAATTGAGATCTTCCAGGATACATTTGCCGCGCCAATGTACTAATTTGTTGACTGTCACTCGGATTTTTAAACAGAATGATATAATGTGTATTCAAACAAATGTTTCGCATCTCTTTCCCATTATGGAATAAATTATGCACAATAAAGATAATGCTTAGATTTTGATGACTGCTGCCAACACTAAAGAGACGTGTCATACGCTCATCACTATGACATTTCGTCATTAAGTCATCAATGATGAGTAAGTTTGGTTTCTTCGGGTTAAAACGCTCTTCAATGTCATCTGGAATGCCTTTGTAAAATTCCACGCCTTTCATTCCCTTGTATAAAGGCTGATCTGCTGCATAAAGCCATAAAATGCTTTTTGGAGAGGGTTGAATCAACTTTTGTTCTAGAATTTCCTTCACCAGAGACGTTTTGCCACTGGCTGTAGGTCCAGAGACTAAACATGTAAATGGATGCTTCATTGTTGAATGTCTGTTTCTTTCACCCAACTGTTAAACTTGTTTGGCCAACCTAACCACTTGACTAATAATTCTTTCACACCTCCTCGTCTTTTACGTGTTTTCAAGACTTTTTCAATTCTATAAATAGATTCAATATCTTTGGTCACTTTCTGCAGTTCTTCTTCATAGAAATGCCCATCAATATCTTCGTCTAAAAAGTCTTTCACACGACATACATATACTTCCACACTTTTGATTCGTTGTCTTTACGAATCTCGGCTGGAGCATATTTATTAGGAAGAGAACCATGAGGTCTATGGTTGTAATTGTACACCAAGTCTGGAAGAATGTCTAAGTAACGGTAAGTTCGATTATGTAGAAAATACCGATACATCATTCCCTTTAAAGTACGAATGACTCTTTCAGCAAAGTTGGCTTTGGTTTCATTCTTTGTGGTATAAGCATGAATGCCTTCTTTCTTCAAAAATGCTTTTACCCATCTGTTTTTAAATTCTGTTCCTTTATCAGACCTTAGAGTTCGCGGTCTTCGTCTTGTGTCATGAAAAATCTTTTGGAAAGCTTGTAGTACGCTGGTATGTGATTTATTAGGTATTGGCTGTACCCAGACATATTTGGAAAACACATCAATGACAATGAGTAAAAAGCGTATGTCATCATTATAGGGAGCTATGTTTCCCATATCAGCCAAATCAATATCCCACATATCATCAATACCACGTGTAATGACACGTTGTCTTTTGAACCTGTATTTTACAGGTTGTAGTAAACTGAAAGCATCTTGATCCTGCAGCTATTTCTTCACTTGTGACTGTGTGACTGCTTGATTATGTTTTCTTAAGATGTGATACAGTTTGTAAGGACCAGCAAATGCTCCAGGCTGTCCAGGTTTGAAGTAGATATTGGTCAAGTAGTCTTTCCACGTTGACATGATGAATGAAAAAACACGTCTGAACAGAACAGCTTTTATTTTATAACTCAACCAACATCACTTAACTAACATACATTTATAACTTAACTAACAGGTTTTTTACAAATCAAGTATAGATACAATGGTATGAATAACTGGAGACCATTGGTCTTCAATGAACACTAACCAATGACTGAGTTCATCCAATGTAATAGCATCTACACCATATTTCTCACAACGTTGATTTGCATTCTCTAACACTTTATCTAAATGCATGTAATATTTAGCTTCATTCCAATATGTATAAACAGACTAAATATGCAAACTTTTTTACAGCTGATAACATTTCTTCACAATAAGCTTTTTGCACAATATATTGTCTCAGTGTCATGTCCGCCATTGTGCAGTCTTGAATCAATGCAACACAAGTTAAACATACTTCAAATTTACATGTCCACACGTCTGCACACCATGACGGTTGGCAAGCAAATGAAAAAGTCTCTAACCCTCACACAACATTTCTAACAACTTTCCCATAATATTCTGACCAGGATATTCAGATGACACATGTTTCACCGCAGCTCCCCACCAATGATCATACGTTGCTTCAACTAAAGTTTTGTCTTTACATTCTTTCAACTTGTTGCGAAACAATACACACTGATCCAGTTTGACTTGTAAAACATCTTGCATTTTGCTTCTCTTCACTGTATGCCATGAAGGACATGGTTTTATCCCTTTAGCAATACGTTTCGCTTCATATCCATTTCTGGATGACACAATGGCTGAAACAATATCTGGACGGTGATGAAACACTGCTTTCTCATATTGATACAACGCTTCACTTGAGTTGAACACATATCCATACTTTTCAAGTCGTGTTGGAAACATGTTTGAAAGAACGTCCTTGTGACCACTGAATAGTACAAGATTCTCCATGTTGACTTTGCTTCTTTATTCTGACATGTCGGTTTCTTCCTGTAATAAAATATCTTTTAATATATTTATTGCCTCTTCTATCATGTTCTTTCTTTGTTTACGTTGAAACCACTCACATAAAACTAAATTTGCTAGTAAGAAAAACATTGTTATGTCTTTGAGAAACAATTCACTATGTTGTTACAAAGATGATTAAAAAGGTTTTATATAACTTACCTGATAAAGCTGCTCGGTTTCCTCTTCTTTACAACAATCTCTCAAATAGTCAACCACGGTGAAATATACTTCAACATCAGTGCGAGCAGAATAAAGTGCAGAATCAAAGTCAAAGTCAGGATCTTCTTCTATTCCAATTTTATGACATTCTCCAAGAAATCTTGAATGCAGTTCAATCACATCAAGACTATGATGTACAACATCCCAAAAAGCATCCAAATGATAAAGTTGATAGTCTGGAGTGCCACAGCTAGCAAGTTTAGCAATCATCAAGTCAACATAAGCTTTTTTAAAACATGCGTCCATCTTGTTTCAGTGTCTTGTGGGCTTTTACTTTGCTTCACAGACTTTAAGTACTCCACACTTGCCGCAGAAGTTGTTTGGTTCACACATCTTGCAATTATACTTGTGACAGTGGCAATGATAATCCTCCACATATCCACAAGCACCACAATAGTCGCAGGTAAGTCCAAGTTGATTTTGTACGTTCATGTTCTCCAACTGAACTTCAGCCAGCCTTTTCTTGGATAGCTTTGACACCTTCATCCGACCATCCTTTTGCAGCTTGATAGGAGTTATGACATGACATTCCTCACATGGCGATAGGGCTGAGTTGATGTTGTCCATCTCCTGAAGCAGTGTCTCCCATTCACCATCATTCATGTTGATGTGATGTGTGTATTCTTTCCCTTCAAACCGTGACGTGCGCACAAAACTCACATAGCGCATATCCAAGTATGAAATGACTTCAAGCCACTTCGTTTGCGTTAAGTATAGTTTGAAGCCAATGTCGCGTAAATTTTTCAAGCTCTGGCACACAATCTTCCACAAAGATGGTGAATAAGCACACCATCTCTCTCCACGTGTGATGCGTAGAAATGGCCCATATTCTCCATGCTCCACAGTAATGGTTAAGTTAGCACTAATTTTAAAGCTGCTTGTCTTGTTCTCCATGACTGCCACAATGTATTGATGATCCACTCCCTCCAACTGTCTGCTGAGAAATGACTTCACTCTGCTGAGTCCACTCCCTTTTATACCCTTCTGTTTGCTGAGTCAGCTCCCTTGCAAAGTTTTGAGTTCACTTCAACTCGTCCATGGTTGAATCGAACAAGCTCTGATACATTCGTCTTCAATGGAACATCATCATCATAATGTAAAATGATTCTTGCAGCTACAGCTAACATGAGCTCAACTGCCCAAATTGTATTCGCGTTGATAAATGCTGAATCAATGTCATAAGTTAACGGTAAATGTAGATCTTCACATTCACGTAGAAACGAGCGGATGAAACGATCTCTTGGAATGGTCTTTCCAACAGCTTCCCAATGCTGATGTAAGTTCTTCACTTGCAGCATCCAATCCGATTCAAAAGCAGGAAGCTTTGAAAACACATAGTCAGCATAATTCACTTTGAAGACGTCATCCATGGTCTCTACACATCTGTGAAGAAGTAATGATGACATTGTGAAGTTTTCTCGTCACTCTTCCTTTTATAAAACTTTGATGGTATATGGTGCGTAACTTGTTCAAACTTATTCAATACTCGTTCAAAATTGTTGACTCAGCAGAATGTATCACTAGTTGACTAGTTGACATGTTTCACTCATGCTTTTATGCTACTTCCATGTAATCAAAATATGGTGTGTAACTTTTCAAACTTGCTCAAAATTGTTAAAATTGCTGACTCAGCAGAATTTTACTTGTGTATATGAATGTTTCACTTACAGTTGTACTGCTGCACAGCAGAGACATCTAGCGGTGAAGTTAAATGGTCTGCCAAATGGTATTCATCCGCCAACTAGACCTGAAATGTGATAAAATGTATTCTCTCACACACACACACACACACAGACAGACATGTTTTGCTTCATTTCATAATATAGGATGGCCCTTAAAAGGGCCGAAAGATGTTAGTACTTCTTCACCAGCAAGTAGGATTTCCACAATCACACTGGTATCTGTAAAACTGCTCCATGGAGAAAGGCCTTCTCGAGCACTTGAACGGATGAAAGTTGTAATAGCCGAAGTTTTTCAGCGTCGCACCGCACCACCAGCAGTCCGTGCATGGCTCCGGTCCTGGCAATCTTGCAGTAAACTTGTACCAGAGCAATCCACCGCAGGTTTTGCAGCAGTAATGCCGTGGTGCGTTGTGGTGCACCGGGCTGTTGTGTGACTGTCCTTCATATTCCAACCTCACGCAGCACTTGTAGCATTGTATGGTCACTTTCTTAGTAGCTGATGTGTTGTCCATGATGTCTGACGATGTCTGAGCCTCGAGTCACTACACTTATATACTATTTTATCATGCTGAATCGACGATTTCATCATGCTGATTCAGCACAATTTTTGCTCTTCTGGGGGGGGGGGGGGGTCGGTACATAGTATGTCCTGGGGGGGGGGGTCAGTCCCGACTGCCGCCTAGGGGGAGGGTTCGGTACATAGTATGTCCTAGGGGGGGTCGGTACATAGTATGTCCTGGGGGGGGGGTCAGTCCCGACTGCCGCCTGGGGGGGGGGGGGGTTCGGTACATAGTATGTCCTAGGGGGGGTCATGGCTTTTTAGGGTCTGTTGCCATGGTTACACTGATTGACAGGTGGAGTTCATTGGCTTCATGATGATTGACTCGGCCAAAACTATCAAGCAACTTTCGCTCCAGACAGTATGACGTCATCATGACGTCATTATCACGTCATGGATGGCCGCGCCTATCCTTACGCTTATCATGACGTCACTTCCGGTCCAGACGTCACTTCCGGTCCAGACGCTATGACGTCACTTCCAGACAGTATGACGTCACTTCCAGACAGTATGACGTCACTTCCGGACAGTATGACGTCATCAAGTGGTCCAGACAGCACTTCCGGTCCAGACAGCACTTCCGGTCCAGACAGCACTTCCGGTCCAGACGCTATGACGTCACTTCCGGTCCAGACAGTATGACGTCATCAAGTGTGGTAGAACCGGCGTTTCTCAACTACTATAACCAGGTTCAGGAAAGTTTCTGCGTTACATACAGGCTCTCTACCAAAGCGGGTGAAATATAAGGAAGGACTAATTACAATTCGTTGGTTTTATGACGTGGCCAGACCATGCCCGCCAATAAATTATATAATCAGTCACAAAAGCCTCAAGAAAAATCTTAACTTTCAATAAAAAAAAAGTCAATAAAAGCAAGGGCAAATATCACGCCAATATAACCAAGATATGTATACTAGTAATCAAAACTGTAAATCTATGCAAGGAGAAACGAATGAACGCACACATAAAAATAAACATTATAACGTGGATCGAAAGCCGATTTCAGGTTGCAACGCAGGTTTTACCAATCGTCTTTGACACAACGTTGAAAAGAAGTTGGATAAACGACAGTGCTAAGACGTTGCTTTTGGTAACAACCAAAACACAACTTTCTGCGACGTCTAATCAACGTCTTTGCTGCAACGATAGACTAGAGCTTATTTTCGACCCTACGGGTTAAAAAGCCGTCAAATCAGGGGTACCTCCTTGGTCAAGGTCAAGGCCAAAACCGGAAGTTGGCAATTATCTCGAAACGGCTAGAGATAGTGATTGTTTTACCCGTTGAGCCTAAAAGATTTTACATAAGAGATACCTCGATGACCTTGACCTTTTCGGTCAAGGTCAAGAACCGGGAGTTCACCATTGTATCGAAAACGGTTAGCGCGATTTTTAACTTATTTGGTCATTTGTGCCTTAAAAAGGTAGCATTATATATATACTTCGATGACCTCGTTCAAGAAAATAAAATCGAAAGCTGATAATTATCCCGAAACAGATATTTGTTTTTGGCCAGATATATTTTGTCTCTGGCCTTCCACCATTGCAAGTGGGTGCCATTTCACTACCACGTAGCGAAATTCGGTCTGGTTTTACCATGCCCTTAAGCTACACCACAGTTTGCACGCGAATTCTTAGCTTTGGCAAACATTATGTTTAGGTTACTCAGACAGCGAAATATTATTTTAAATTCACTGTTTTTTGTGTCTATCAATAAGAACGCAGAACTGTAGAATTAGAGTTGAGAATTTCACTCAGATCAAACAAATTTGCATGTGGTTGATAAAATATGGCTCAGCGTATTCACTTTGCAAAGAAATATCACGTCAGCAAGTTAAAAAAATAAATCGATGAACAGGACTGGGGAAAAACTGACCATATAACCAAGATCAGAAAAGGTGTGCGTATTACATATAGGCTCTGTGCCAAAGCTGGTGAAATATAAGGAAGGACTCAAAACAGTTCGTTGGTAATATGTCATATAACCAAGATATGTAAAACAGTAATCAAAATAGAAATCCATGCAAGGGAACACAGACCCAGTAGACATTCCAACGTCGATCCAACGTTGAGTTGAGGTTGTGACACAGGTCCAACCAACGGTCTTTGACACAACTTTGAATAGAAGATGGATAAACAACGTTGTTTAGACGTTGCTTTTGGTTGCATCTAAAACGGAACTTTCTCAGACGTCTAATCGACGCCTTTGATGCAACGTTGGAAAGACATGGGAAAGTCGACTTTGTATAGACGCCGGACTCGTAACCCAGAAAACAATCCTCTCATGTTACCATTCAACTAAATGGCAGCTGTGACGGAATTTCAGGAGTGTCCAAGTTTTTTTTTTTTTTTTTGCGTGGAAATCAACGTCATACATATTCTGCGTTACCAGGTGGACTAAGGGTGAGGGCACTGTGACAGGAGGGGTGACCACACTATGAATGTCACTATCTATACGGCGATTCTAGATTATTCTTTTCCAGTCGTCTATACAACGTTGCTTTTCCGAAGTCTCTACAACGTCGGGAGATTGATGTTGTTTCGACTTGCATCCTTTACGTTGATCGGATGCCGGATAATGGAATCTGTCGAATGTCGGAATGTAGATGTTGTTTCGACTTCCGTAAACAACCAAACACCCCAGGTCGGTCGCGACATCTATCGAACATTTTTCGAACTTTACAGTGTCTACTGGGAAGAGTAAAATACATCAGCACGTTTCAAGATGGGGTTGTCAAGGCCGGATACCTAATCCACCCCCACCCTGGCAACCCCACCTTTAAACTCTCACTGACCCCAGCCCCCGATATCGGGAACAAATTGTCATTGAGTTAAAAAAAAAAAAACTCGCATACAAAATGAACTTTGGTCTTGAGCCCCAAAGGCACTGCTAGGTTCCTTTGCTATTCACCTATATTCTTCCTCCCAGACATACCTTATTCGGTCTATGTACCTTGTTTGTTTGTTTTAAACAAGGTTCGTGGTAGCTCTGTTATAATACATATTACAGCTTTTGTGTTGCAGATGGTCACGCGAACTACACAGCCATGGCTTGCTGGATCATGAATACTTATTACGTACCGTTTGCTGACGACATCTCGCTGCCGATTAGTGCTGAACTTAAAAAAGTTAATACCATCGCCTACTACCAATGGATCGCATTTATTCTTCCAATCCAAGCGTTGTTCTTCTACTTGCCTGAAGTGTTCTGGCGTTGGAGCATGGAGAAAGGTTGCGTTGATTTGAAAAGCCTGCATGATATGGTGGAAAGTAAACGCCCTGCCGACGAAATTGCCAAATGGATGATCAGATTTATTCACAGGGGTTAGTGCTAGATTTATGCTTGCACTAAAAAGAGGATTGGAACACAGTTAATTAACACTTGACAAGCCTTATGCTTGCAAGGGCTATATGAATTTGTGCGAGCAGCCGTTAGTATCTTTCTTTTTTCTTGACAATGATCGGATTTCCTACGTCATCTCCTCCATTGGCACTGTGGGCCCTAGGGCCACGAAACTTGGGACTTAGGTAGAACTTGATATGAACGTGTGCATGACACTTTTTATTCCATGTGAAAAGACTGTATTTTTTGCAAGTAAATGCGCAGCATTTAGCGCCCAGTACAGAACTCACAGTTGCTCAGCTTTGTGCGAGTCCTCACAGCGTGAATAGATAATATGGCGTATGCCTTATCAGTCAATAAAATCATACGTCAACAAAAACCAAACACTACTCGGCTTCTAAGACGTATTCAAGCTGTGTTGTTTGGAATATATTACTCAAGAAATAACCCATTTAAGGAAGTATTTTTGCGTTTTAATTTTTGTCAAGTGTTTAACATTTCGCCAGCGAAATGAGGTTCTAGTTTAATCTGTTATGGGGTTAGATTTGAAAAGATTATGACATATTTAAGTATCAAGAATTCAGAAAGGGACCTATGCAAATTCTAATTCCAGTCCACGATAACGTCACAACATTGTAAACACAACGTGTGTTCTGCTGTGTATGTAAGGTGAAGGTAAAAGTACCTCGATGACGTCACAACAGGAGTAAACGTAACCGTGGTTCCAAAGGTGGTGTCTCTAGAGCGCTACCAGGCAACTTCTCTCGTAACCTTGGGGATCAACCTGATAACATATTATTACCATGTGTGTGCCAAAGAAAGGTAGAGAAATGAATGGTGGGGCCAGACTCGAACCGCATGGTATATCGCCCCAATAAACAACTTGCAACATCGATTTGGGCTTGCTACGCCAACAAAATCAAACCACAACATTAACTCCGATTGTACTTTGGTTGTGATTTCTCGCAGTCCTAGATCAACGTCCTCTACAAACTCAGAAAAACAACATTGTTTATACGTTGCTTGTTGTCGAAACCAGAACGCAGATTTCTCTAACGTCTAATCAATGTCTTTGGTGCAGCGTGAAATAGATAAAAGAAAATCAATGTTTGATAGATATAAAAAAATAGACGTTGTGTAGGCGTCGGATTCTTGACAAAAATGAAAGACAACATCCGCCTGTTACCGTTCACAGGAAACAAAAGCCATAACAGGTCACAAAAATGGACCAAAACGAGGATGTGAAGGTCTCGAAACGTTGATTGGACGTTGGATAATCAACGTTTATCCACTGTCGGAAAACTAATACCGTTTCGACTTCCATGATATACCAGAAAACCGGACGTTCATCCGATGTCGGGTCCAACGTCTATCCAACATTATGCAACATTGCAATGTTTACTGGGACAAGAAGGGCGTAATTTTCATTTAGCACTCCGTGATTTCAAAAAGGTATTGCTTCTGATCTGTACCCCATATCACATGGCGTAGCTGGTTAATAAAGGGATTACAATGATTGTGGTTAGTTATAAAAATAGCTCCAGTTAAATTACTAATCGTCGTTATATATTTCAATTGCGCTGCAAGCTTAGAAAAGATACGACACTTTTTTTTAAGCATCTGGGAGATCACATGGCAGCTCCTAGTCATTTCCCGGTGGGCTTTTGTGTTTTTATACCTCCAAACGGAGACCCATTATGCAGTCATTTTAATGTAAAGAAGGTTTTTAAAGTCTCAAATTGTAACTAGACCGCATTTCGATACACATAGCGAAATGACATCCACTTGCAATGGCAGAAGGCCAGAGTAAAAACAAATCTCTAACGGTTTCGAGATATTATCAGCTTCCGAATTTTTATCTTGAACGAGAAGGTCATCGAAGTACGTCCACTTCAACATCGAGGCACAAATGATCAAAATCAGTTAAAATTCACACTAAATGATTTCAAGACCATGGTTACATCTGGTTTTTGGCCTGGACAATGACCCAGGAGCTCAAGATCACCCGGGTACCTCTGCGTAACGTGTTTAGGCCCAAAGAGTCAAAAATAAGCTCAAATAAGCTCTACCTCTAACCGTTTTCGAGATAATGGTAAATCTTTATCTGACGCTTTTCGAGATATAAAGATTATATGATCTTGACCTTGACCCTGAATGTCGGGATTCAAACTGCGAAGTTACTCCCTACTGACACCGTGCACGTGTTGATACAAGGATCTGAGAGCTATTCCTAGCCATTTTTTCGTGATGAAGCGGTCTTCAAAAAATATTTGAATTCAATTTGGCTTTGACCTTGAAAATCAAGGTCAAACATTTTGCGGATTTCACGACAACCCATTACCCCCTATACTTCTCCCAGATGCTGTCAAATAGCGAGTTTTCTGTAAACCTCCGAGGTGACACATAACACTAAAAAAATGGAATAAACGACCAGAATTCTTAGCAAAGCATACCCATTTGTAAACTTTGTTTGCATGTAGGAATTAGAGCAGATAACACAATTTGAGTTCTTTGGCGACGGTTAAAGAACTGGTGAAAGTGAAGTTCTGATATTCCTGTCGTTACACTGGGTAAGCTACAACCCAACTCCATCCCCGCGCCCCACCTCCCGTGGTTTATGGGAAAAACGTACTAAATCGTCACAAAAATATTAAGCTGGCAGCGAGGTGGAATTGTATGAGAGGGCTGAACGCGAGACAAAGGTATAGATCTAGCTACTGAACCCGCATCATCACCGCCGACGCAGCGTTATTTAGGACCATATGTTGGTGGGTGCACAGTGCAGTCCCTGACAAGATGTCCTGCAATTAAGGCCTGGAATCTTACTCGGAAATATTATGATGCCTTAATATTCAACTAAAAGCCTGGGGCGGGGTGGTAGTGGGTGGTGGGGCAGGGAGGGGGGGCACTTGGCAGCATATGTGTAACCATGAGATATTGGAGTAAATTTTGGACCAGATGCGGTACCAGTTTGTTTCAAAAAGAGGGGGTGATTTTGACTAATATCCCAGAACTTGACTAATTTAAAAAAAAGCTAACGATTTTGAGCATATTTTCGACCATTTTGGCGCATAAATATTACCTCAGAGGTACTCCAGTGACAGTGTAAGACATTATTTTCTTCTGTGATTTTTCAAAGTGGGTCCTTCCGCTACCTTGAGGAATTCGGTCCAGGTGACTATTATGCCTTCCTGCTGCGCCTGTACTCCTGAATATACAATTTCCCAAAAAAGGCATTTGTTAGCATTAAACTGCTTGCACAGAATTTTTGCTTCTGCGTGTTAACCATTGGTTTGCCTAGGATTGCAAAGGGGTTACGGCTTGAGCTTTATTAATGCCTCAGATGTCGCTAAGTATAATGGTGAGTAAACTTTCTATATCAATGGTTAATTTAACACAAACCCAATCGAACTGACCGGTATGGTAAGAAGTAGGGGGAAAACGACAGTTCTGGACCAGTCAATCATCGTGACGTCATCAATCACGTGACCAATGAAAAGCCAATGAAATCAATGAAGGCAATGAAGTCCCACCACTTTCTGTCTATCACCTGTCAATCATCGTGACGTCATGAATCACGTGACCAATGAAAAGCCAATGAAATCAATGAATGCAATGAAGCCCTACCCACTTTCTTTCACCAGTCAATCATCGTGACGTCAGACCCCCGCCTCTCATATCTATTTTTCGACTGGGGAAATTTTACAACATCTATTTTTAGTAACTTAAAAAAAGTAGATAACTTTCGTTATGGTTGACCGATTTGAATGAAAATTTTACTGTTTGATTCAGTTTTATATCTAGTTTTGTCATAAAGCAGTCACAGGCTATTTGCAGGTGGCTGTATGCATAATTCTGGCATGTCGTCATTTTAACTTTTAAAAAAAGTGAAAAAGTGAGATAACTTTCGCTATAGTTGGCCGATTTGCATGAACATTTTACCGTTAGATTCAGTTTTATATCTATTTTTAACATTAATTAGACATAGGCTAGTTGCACCGGTGGCTGTATGCATATTTTTGACATGCCGCCATTTTAACTTTGCAAAAAGTGAAAAAGTGTGATAACTTTTGCTATAGTTGGCCGATTTGCATGAAAATTTTACCGTTTGATTCAGTTTTATATCTAGTTTTGACATAAAATGATCACATGCTATTTGCATAGGTGGTTATAAGCATGATTGAAACTTTTTGAAAAAGTGAAAAAGTGAGATAACTTTCGTTACGGTTGACCGATTTGAATGAAAATTCTACCGTTTGATTCAGTTTTATGTCTAGTTTTGACATAAAGTATCACAAGCTATTTGCACAGGTGGCTGTATGCATAATTTTGACATGCCGCCATTTTAACTTCGTAAAAACTGAAAAAGTGGGATAACTTTCGTTACGGTTGACCGATTTGAATGAAAATTTTACCGTTTGATTCAGATTTATATCTAGTTTTACAGTGATCACAGACTATTTGCATAGGTAGTTGTATTCATAATTTTGACATGCCGCCATTTTAACTTTTAAAAAAGTGAAAAAGTGAGATAACTTCCGCTATAGTTGACCGATTTGAATGAAAGTTTTACCGTTTGATTCAGTTTTATTTCCACTTTTAACATAAAGTAGTCACAGACTATTTGCGCGTGTGGCTGTAAGCATAATGTATATTTTAGTAACTTTTCAAAAAGTAGATAACTTTTAGCATGTTCAACCGATTTGAATGAAAACTTTACCGTTTGATCCAGATTTATTTCTTGTTTTATAGTGGTCACAGGGCTATTTGCAAAGGTGGCTGTAAGCACTTTGTGGAGCACACCCATTCAAACATGTGTTCGAATGGCAAGCCTCCCTATTAAAACATGTGTTCGAACTATTTTCTAGAACATATTACGTCATAGCATTGCTTAGCAAGGTGTTTAACAATTGTTCAACAAATTGTTTAACAAGTTGTTCAACATGTTGTTCAACATGTTCAACAACATGTTCAACATGTTGTTCAACATGTTCAACAACATGTTCAACATTGGTCACGTGATTGATGACGTCACGATGATTGACTGGTCCAGAACTGCCGTTTTCCCCCTACTGGTAAGATGACAGCCCGGAAGAGGGGGAGAGGGAGGGGGTACACTCGGTGGCATATGTGTTACCATATGACTGGCATGGTAAGATGAGTCATATGGTAAGATGACAGCCCGGAGGGGGCACACTGAGTGGCATATGTGTTACCATATGACTGACATGGTAAGATGACAGCCCTGAGGGGATACACTGACCGGCATGTGTGTTACCACGTGTGTCAAAAAAAAAAAAAAAAAAAAAACATGCGAAGAAGGGGGGCACCTGGGTAATTTTGGCGGAATACTGAAAATTTACTGGCATCTTTTGCTGTGCAAATTAAAAAATACTATACTTTTTTTTTAACTCAAAAGATCTGAGGTCACCGCCTTTTTCTGGATAGTCAGGAATAAATTACGGGCGTCCCGAGACAAGTCTAACGGCCGCCAGAGCCCGCCCCTTACCTTTATTCTTTGTTCTGCAACCGCAACGACATATTTGTTTTGACAGCTTCAATATTTTATTGAATTTTCACTTTTAATTTAGCAAAAAAAAAAAAAAAAAAAAATATGGCAAAAGTGTTTGAAAACTTGAACACATCCGAACGGAATTTAACATTGGTTTGGTAGCATATATATGGGTTAACAAAACTTAAAAAACAATCCACGAACAAACAGAGAGAGAGAGAGAGAGAGAGAGAGAGAGAGAGACAGACAGAGAGACAGAGAGAGAGAGAGAGAGAGAGAGAGAGAGACAGAGAGAGACAGAGAGAGACAGAGAGAGATACAGAGAGAGAGAGAGAGAGAGAGAGAGAGAGAGAGAGAGAGAGAGAGAGAGAGAGAGAGAGAGAGAGAGAGAGAAGGAGGGAGGGGGCAGGGGGGGGGGGGGAGGGCGGGG
The DNA here is from genome assembly GCA_949752745.1 of Protula sp. h YS-2021. Classification (NCBI taxonomy): domain Eukaryota; kingdom Metazoa; phylum Annelida; class Polychaeta; order Sabellida; family Serpulidae; genus Protula; species Protula sp. h YS-2021. The sequence goes on from OX457026.1 coordinate 14,739,580, forward strand.
TTTCATAGAGTGCTGTTTTCGTTGAAAAAGGAGTGTTGGTACTTCTTATTCAGTACTTCGCATTTCCCACAAATGCAGGGTTTTTCCAGCACTCGACTTCGCCCTTGAACACATGAATACATAATGTTGTGAGAAAGTGCCACTTTTCCGATTGATTCTGAAATTCGCCGTTTGAGAGATGACATTTACAAGGGTGTGGGCGTTTGGTTAAAAAAAGTTTGTTTTTAATTTGCATGCCGTGTTTAGGGTGGTTTTAAAAACTCATCGTTTTCAAAACTCGTGCTAACCAGTCCGAAAATGAAATAGAAAGCCCGTATATTCTGACCGTTGTTTAATGATTTTAAGCCGATGAACGATCTACATTCAGAGTGAAATCTTTTTGGCCAATGCATGGAGAATGTATTTAGTTTTATTTCGGCCAAACCTTTGGTTTTTCACAACGCGTGTTTAGTTTGCAAGTTTAAAATCACAGCTTTGCCAATTCATGTAACATAATCTGCCTCTCTGTTAATTCGTACAAAATGTTCTATTTTCTTTAAATATGCCATTGGTATTCATATGATAAGAACTCGATAATTCGGACACCGGACACAATTTTTCAGAGCCAAATATAGATCTCAACATTCACAGTAGTTGAGAAACGAGAGTTCTGGACCAAAAATTGGCGCCAAAATGACGTCACAGGGTGGTCCAGAACTCTCATGAGAGTTCTGGACCAGATGGTACTTGAAAGAGCGCGCGCCTGTATGAATGACGTCATAATGAGGTCATCATGACATCATTAGTCACGTGACATGTCAATCATGTGTCACGTGTCATATGTCACGTGTCATGTGTCAATCATGTGTTATGTAACTCCCACCGTATATGAGGAATATTTTCCCAATCAATAACCTTCTGGCCTGAATGGCTCAGTTGGTAGAGCAGAGGACCCGTAAGCGGACCCATGATCTGAAGGTCGGTGGATCGAACCCGCCCTCGGGCATCACTTTCATATCATGGGTCCTCAATCTTAGAAGACCCCCCCCCCCCCAGGATCAAGACATGACATGAATCGGACCCCCCCCCCCCAGGACCAGGACATGACATGAATTGACCCCCCCCCCCAGGACCAAGACATGACATGAATCGGACCCCCCCCCCCCAGGACCAAGACATGACATGTATCGGACCCCCCCCCCCGGACCAAGACATGGCATGTATCGGACATAGTCATATAGCTATATGACTATGTAATTGCTATGTGAACATAATTAGTTTCAAGTATGTATGTCATTATCAGATCGTTTAACAGTCAAGCCGCGATAGCTCACTTGGCAGAGCAAACGGCTAGCAACCTGAGAGTCCCGGGATCGATACCACATCGGGGCAAACTTTTTTTTGGTTTTTTGTTCACTTTTATGACTCTGTTATGTGACTGTGACTGTTTTTTTTTTTTTTTAACATAATGGCTATATTTCTATGTCTATTTTCACTATTATTATGATAATATTTAATTAGTCATATTTCAATGGTTCTAACCACACAGCATAGGAATAAGTACATGTGTACAGAGTGTGGGGAAACCGATCAATAAATTTTAGAGTGCACTCGTTCAGAGTGTGGAGGAAACCAATCGATAAAATTTCAGAGTGCACTCGTTCAGACCGTGGGAACGATCGATAAATTTGAAAACATCAAAGGCCTAGACCGTGGGAACGATCAATAAATTTCAGAGTGCACTAATTCAGAGCGTGGGAACGATCAATAAATTTGAGAAGGAATGGGATTTTCCACAACTCTATGTTTTATGTTATAGTAGTTGGAAAATGACACTTCTAAAGCACATTTAACAAATGTAGGTTTTTATAACATATTATATATAAAATAAGTTTGAACATTTTAGCATGCTACTTATTTAAATGTTCTAAAGTTATAGTAGTGGAAAAATGGTGGTTCTAGACCAACTTTAACAAATTTAGTTTTTAACACCATATGATATATAAAATAAGTTTGAACATTTTAGCATGCTACTTATTTGAATATTCTAAAGTCATAGTAGTGGAAAAATGATGGTTCTAGACCAACTTTAACAAATTTAGTTTTTAACACCACATGATATATAAAATAAGTTTGAACATTTTAGCATGCTAGTTATTTGAATATTCTAAAGTCATAGTAGTGGAAAAATGGTGGTTCTAGACCAATTTTAACAAATTTTGTTTTTTGACAAAATATGATGTATAAAATAAGTTTAAACATTTTACCATGGTGTAGTAGGGTAAAAATAAGGGTTCTAGACCAACTTGAACAAATTTTTGTTTTTTTGACAACATATGATGTATAAAATAAGTTTGAACATTTTACCATGGTGTAGTAAGGTCAAAATCAGGGTTCTAGACCAACTTTAACAAATTTAGTTTTTTACACGTTTCAGACGATTCTACCACTTGGTTGGTTGATTGATTGTTGGAAAATGGGAAGTGAAAATGTGGATAGTTATGTAGGAAAACTGCGCCCATTCAAAAGACGTGTTCGAATGGCAAGCCCATTTTAAAGACGTGTTCGAATGGCAAGCCCATTTTAAAGACGTGTTCGAATGGCAAGCCCATTCAAAACACGTGTTCGAATAATTTTTGAAAGATATTACGTCGTGGTATTGTTAAACAAATTGTTCAACATGTTCAACACGTTCAACATGTTCAACATGTTCAACATGTTCAACAAGTTCAACATGTTCAACATGTTCAACAAGTTGTTCAACATGTTCAACATGTTCAACAAGTTCAACATGTTCAACATGTTCAACAAGTTGTTCAACATGTTCAACATGTTCAACAAGTTCAACATGTTCAACATGTTCATCATGTTCAACATGTTCAACAAGTTCAACAAGTTCAACATGTTCAACATGTTCAACAAGTTGTTCAACATGTTCAACATGTTGTTGTTCAACATGTTGTTCAACAAGTTGTATATATATAGCTATGTTTAAAGACTTTCTCATCATTTGAATAGTGTAGGTTGAACCGAAAGGATGTATACATGCAACATTTGTTCGAAATCTTACAATTGGCCGCAAAGTCTTAAAAGACACTTAAAGGTTGCTCACGCTTCAGAAGTGGATGAAGAATCGGATATGGAAAACCCTTTAAAACTACCTTTCACGGAAACTTTAGATGAGTCTTCTATGGAAAGTCAAAGCGTCAACATAGCTGAAAAGAATGCACATGCTTGTACAGAATGTGGTGCATTGTACAACAGCGAAGAAGCTTTGCTCAAACATATGGAGCAGTGTGGTGCGGATGCTGATGACAGGAGTTCTGAAAGTGAGTCAGAAACAGACTCTGAAAGTGAGTCAGAAATAGACTCTGTTTGGCATGATATGGTTCAAGACGTCTACGATGACTATGATAACATATTTCAAGAAAAGGTTTCAGAATATGAAGAACAAGGACTTGAAGATGCGCGTGAAATAGCAAGTTATGACCTTCGACCCATTTATAAGCATGGACTAAAACAACTGTTTATGAGACTGTTCAACTATACCCAGCGTCTACAACAAAGCAAACATTATCAAAAGATTTTAGAGGACTTTAATTACTTTGTTGATGAAAAACATTATAAGTATTCAAAGGCATTAAAGGCGGCTATAAGGAAAAACAATGCATTCTTTGAAGAGCTACTAGCTATGGAGGAGGAGGAGGATGGTAGCAGTGACAACAAAAGTGGCATGGACAGTGAACAGAGTGAAACAGATGCAGAAAAATAGACTTATTTGACTAAACTTTATAATAAAGACTTTATAAATGTTGTAATATTTTATTAACTTAAGCGTTGTGTAATATATGTCTTGCTTTACAACATATAAAGTCGTAAGGTTCCTGACACGGTTTTAATTGACCCGTAAACCATATATCATATATTGGGTATTATAGTTAATTTTGTATTATTATGTATTATATTCAAGAATTGTATTATTATGTATTATATTCAAGTATTGTTTTATTATGTATTATATCCAAGTATTGTTTTATTATGTATTATATCCAAGTATTATATGAGAAAAATAAAAAGTTGAAAAGCATCATATGTGTTTTTATTGAACATTACAAATATGTACAATTATGATAAAAACAAAACTATTTCAAATATATATTATGTTAATACATGTGCAGAAGAACTAAACTTAAAATTTTATAACAACTGACTTCACATGAACATAGATAAAGTTAATTTCATAGTCTACATATGAAGACAATTTAATTTGAACTACATATCAAATGTACATGTCCATATGAGTCAAAGCTAAGTTCTTGTCAAGCTTCAAAACCGTCGGTCCAATCTTCTGCACTGTGATGAAATCACAGCATCCACTAAGCTCGTCATGCTGTTAAAACTGTATACAGTCATCTCGCTGTCTATTCAACCATCTTCTGACAGTCACTGCATTTATACAGATCCATTTTCTGAAGCATGAGATCCACTGACGTCATTTGCTTCTTCAACATGTGCCAGTCTTTCAATGACAACAAAATTCCCTTCTTGGTAGGATATAACCTCCCAGATGCATGATTCGTAATATATTTACGAATGTTAACCATCACTTTCTGTTGATAATTCACCAATTTAATATATGTTTCTCCATTAATGGGTATCATAACCGGTGAATCGTCTACACGCATCTTCTTCATAGTGGTATCAGCTTTACGCTCCGGTTCTCGCTTCACATTAGGCTCTGTCGTATTTTTTCGCATTTTACACGGCGGCGTCATAGCTGGTAACTCATCTCTTTTTATCTTTCTAAGATGTGGTCGCTTTTGACGCTGCTGACGTGACTTCGCCTTAGACTTTACCATGGGCATTGCCTTAGACTTTGCTGTAGGTATTGTCTCAGGCTTTGCTATAAAATTTTCTGCAGGCATTGCCATAGATGGTAGTTGTTGTTCACTCACTGCAGACATGTTCACTCTTCAGTATCTTGATACAGAATGTGCGTTATGTCTGAGGGTAGGTACCTTTTATGCTCTATAGGGAACTGCCACACTCGAGGTTGGACACACTATGTCCTAAAATGTTTAGAAATAATTTTACCATATGCGACTTTGCAGCCAATTGTAAGATTTCGAACAAATGTTGCATGTATACATCCTTTCGGTTCAACCTACACTATTCAAATGATGAGAAAGTCTTTAAACATAGCTCTATATACAACTTGTTGAACAACATGTTGAACAACAACATGTTGAACATGTTGAACAACTTGTTGAACATGTTGAACAAGTTGAACATGTTGAACTTGTTGAACATGTTGAACATGTTGAACATGTTGAACTTGTTGAACATGTTGAACAACTTGTTGAACATGTTGAACATGTTGAACTTGTTGAACATGTTGAACATGTTGAACATGTTGAACGTGTTGAACATGTTGAACAATTTGTTTAACAATACCACGACGTAATATCTTTCAAAAATTATTCGAACACGTGTTTTGAATGGGCTTGCCATTCGAACACGTCTTTAAAATGGGCTTGCCATTCGAACACGTCTTTAAAATGGGCTTGCCATTCGAACACGTCTTTTGAATGGGCGCAGTTTTCCTACATAACTATCCACATTTTCACTTCCCATTTTCCAACAATCAATCAACCAACCAAGTGGTAGAATCGTCTGAAACGTGTAAAAAACTAAATTTGTTAAAGTTGGTCTAGAACCCTGATTTTGACCTTACTACACCATGGTAAAATGTTCAAACTTATTTTATACATCATATGTTGTCAAAAAAACAAAAATTTGTTCAAGTTGGTCTAGAACCCTTATTTTTACCCTACTACACCATGGTAAAATGTTTAAACTTATTTTATACATCATATTTTGTCAAAAAACAAAATTTGTTAAAATTGGTCTAGAACCACCATTTTTCCACTACTATGACTTTAGAATATTCAAATAACTAGCATGCTAAAATGTTCAAACTTATTTTATATATCATGTGGTGTTAAAAACTAAATTTGTTAAAGTTGGTCTAGAACCATCATTTTTCCACTACTATGACTTTAGAATATTCAAATAAGTAGCATGCTAAAATGTTCAAACTTATTTTATATATCATATGGTGTTAAAAACTAAATTTGTTAAAGTTGGTCTAGAACCACCATTTTTCCACTACTATAACTTTAGAACATTTAAATAAGTAGCATGCTAAAATGTTCAAACTTATTTTATATATAATATGTTATAAAAACCTACATTTGTTAAATGTGCTTTAGAAGTGTCATTTTCCAACTACTATAACATAAAACATAGAGTTGTAGAAAATCCCATTCCTTCTCAAATTTATTGATCGTTCCCACGCTCTGAATTAGTGCACTCTGAAATTTATTGATCGTTCCCACGGTCTAGGCCTTTGATGTTTTCAAATTTATCGATCGTTCCCACGGTCTGAACGAGTGCACTCTGAAATTTTATCGATCGGTTTCCTCCACACTCTGAACGAGTGCACTCTAAAATTTATTGATCGGTTTCCCCACACTCTGAACACATGTACTTATTCCTATGCTGTGTGGTTAGAACCATTGAAATATGACTAATTAAATATTATCATAATAATAGTGAAAATATACATAGAAATATAGCCATTATGTTAAAAAAAAAAAAAAAAAAAAAAAAAAAAAAAACAGTCACAGTCACATAATGTCACAGAGTCACATGATGTCACAGTCACATGTTGTCACATAATGTCACAGAGTCATAAAAGTGAACAAAAAACCAAAAAAAAGTTTGCCCCGATGTGGTATCGATCCCGGGACTCTCAGGTTGCTAGCCGTTTGCTCTGCCAAGTGAGCTATCGCGGCTTGACTGTTAAACGATCTGATAATGACATACATACTTGAAACTAATTATGTTCACATAGCAATTACATAGTCATATAGCTATATGACTATGTCCGATACATGCCATGTCTTGGTCCGGGGGGGGGGGTCCGATACATGTCATGTCTTGGTCCTGGGGGGGGGGGGTCCGATTCATGTCATGTCTTGGTCCTGGGGGGGGGGTCAATTCATGTCATGTGGTCCTGGGGGGGGGGGGGGTCCGATTCATGTCATGTCTTGATCCTGGGGGGGGGGGGGGTCTTCTAAGATTGAGGACCCATGATATGAAAGTGATGCCCGAGGGCGGGTTCGATCCACCGACCTTCAGATCATGGGTCCGCTTACGGGTCCTCTGCTCTACCAACTGAGCCATTCAGGCCAGAAGGTTATTGATTGGGAAAATATTCCTCATATACGGTGGGAGTTACATAACACATGATTGACACATGACACGTGACATATGACACGTGACACATGATTGACATGTCACGTGACTAATGATGTCATGATGACCTCATTATGACGTCATTCATACAGGCGCGCGCTCTTTCAATTACCATCTGGTCCAGAACTCTCATGAGAGTTCTGGACCACCCTGTGACGTCATTTTGGCGCCAATTTTTGGTCCAGAACTCTCGTTTCTCAACTACTATTCACTAACAAGCGATTCTTGCATAACCTGAATAATCTCAACGCCTCGCTCGGCCGGTATTTTACTTCATAAACAGGTTTCTAGTTCGTTTTAAATTATAAGGCATAAAAATAACATTTTAAATAGGATTAGGAAATCTCCGTTATGAAGAATATGTGTAGTTGTTTTTATGTAAACAAGAAAATGCTGAAGTCTGGAAGAGGTGATGATGAGAGGAGGAAGGGGGGGGGGGGGGGGGGGTTGGAAATTGTCACGATATTCTACCATAAAAAGAAAGTGAAACCACCAAAAATAGAAACCAGCAAAAACAGACATACATATGTCAGTTGACATAATATTACTTTAAAAATGACTGACAAAAATACAATAGTAATTGCTTTGACGAGCATACTTCACACTATGTGCTTGAGGAGCTATTGTACAACAACACGAAATATGACGCAGTTAATAAATAGAATTCAAATAATCAAAAAAAAATTGAGGGCATTTTCTCTTTTCTATTTGCAGACAGTAGTGGACGAGTTGCCATGGGACTATCAAGGAGGTGATTATTCTTTTCTTTATGAAGTAATCTTTGTTTTTTTTTTGTGTGTGTGTGTCTGTGTGTGTGGGGGTGTCTGTGTGAGTGTGTTTTATCTGTTTGTGTGTTTAAATAGTTCAGCTGATTTTCCTCAGGCTTGTTCCAGCTGCAAAGTAGACGTTAAGTGAATCACCACAATTTAATCACCAACGCAGTTCACAATAGCTTAAACCACCCCCCCCCCCCCCCGCCTGGTGAAGAGCTTTCATCTCCCCACCGACAGGTTCAATTTTGCATGATAAAGCACTCCTCATTTTGTGTTTTGGGTGTTTTGCTATACTTAAAACAAAACAATGGGAAACTGAATGGCGGGTTTTCTTCCCTGTCTGCCTGTAAACTGTTATATTCAGGATTTGTAAAAATGCAGGCGCAGGTAAAACAGCTATATGCAAATGTCGAAATATGAGCATTGTTTTTCTTTTTTTCTTTCTTTTTTCTTTTTTTATTATTATTTTTTTTTTTTACAAAATTATAATTAAATCTGACTGCTTCCAATCATTCCCACTTGTAAACTTTTTTTGCCGTTGGGATGGTTTCCAGAAAACTCCTCCTATATTTTTTGACAGAGGGAGATGAAATTTGGCACAAATGTAGAGGGTGACGAGGTCTTGATGAACCGCAGTTTACATAACAGGTACCTGGGTGACCTTGACCTTCTGCGTCACGGTCAAAGTCAAAAACCGAAATTTGATTATTATCTCGAAAACGGTTAGAGATTTAGAGCTTATTTGCGATCCTTTTGGCCTAAACAACGTTACATAAGAGATACCTCGATGACCTTGACCTTCTCGGTCACGCTCAAAATTATTGGATATAGAGCGATTCTGAGGTCATTTCGAACCCATATGGCCAAAGCGACGCTAAAGAAGGGTTGCTGCGTGCCTTTGAGCTTCTTGGCCATAATTTAAGACAAATATTTTCTTTAGTGGTTTCTGCAAATGGGCCAATTCCGCTGTCTAGCGGAATTCCGTCTAGTTTAAGCCGTTGTGGTACAGTGAAACCCCGCTATTACGGACAAAAAGTGACTGAATAATTTTGTCCCTAATGGCGGGATGTCCTTAATTTCGAGGTCCTGTTCTATCTGACAACTACAACTGAAATCTTTGGCTATTTTTCTTACACTTTTTCCATCACTAGCTTTGATTGTTTTAACTTTATCATTAGGAGCACATGTCAATAGGGATAAGTCGTATAAAGCTTCTCTCTTAAGCACACATGTTTTGTAATAAGCCCTACTGTCTTGCACTGTGTTCAATATAATGTACTCAATACCCACAGATAACAATGGCGAAAAAAAACACTGCCGAGTAACAAGCTGATAGGGGTTGTTTGCATAACGTAAAAAATATGGACAGCAATTGGACTGTCCACAATAGAGGGGTTGTTTTAAATGTGTAACGTACGGGATAAAAAGAGTGTCCCTAATTCTGAATAGAGGGGTGTCCACAATAGAGGGGTCTGGATATAACAGAGCTCCATGGCGTTTTAAAACAGACTAAAAAATACTGTCCATAATTCAGGGGTGTCCATAATAGAGGGGTGTCCATATCCGGTTTTTTACTGTATTTTAAAAGGAAAAGACATTTATTTGCACAGTGTGATTTCATAACCCCAATTCTTCTGGCGACACGGAAGGGTTTGGGGTGGGGGGTGGTGGAAGGGTGGTTAAACCTTCTTTTTGGTTTGATTTTTCTTTCGAATCTCCAGATTCACCATACCTGAAGCTTTCACCATATCGTACATTATAAAAAGGCTTGATAAATATAAGCCCGTGTGGATTGAACGCATTAGCTTTTGTATTTGCCCCAGAAAGTTCATATTCTGAAATCAGCATTTACACTTAAGTGCAACAGTGCTCAGATAAGGATTTATCTTTGATAGAGGCTGAATATTGTTTTTCAAATAATGTAAAGGGAAATGACAGATAGACTCACTTTTAGGATATATTTTGAAGGGTGTGAGGTGGGGATGGAGGGGGCTGCACTTGCAGGATATAATTGGGGGAAGGGATGCACTTTGAGGGGTGGCGGAAATACTTCTAAAAAATTTGCAGTTCTTAAATTTTTTGTCAGCCCATAAACAATAAATCCGCTACCTTCTTTCTCAACCCCTCTCCCCCCGGCCAGGTCACTAAATTCGCCAATAATAAAAAAATATAGAAGTGAACCGACCGGGTATAAAACAATTCTAGTAAATTCTAGCCGGATGTTTAAATTAAAAAAAAAAAATCCCCGAAAAGGCAGAAAAAGTACTGAAAATGGCGCAAACAACCAAACAAAAATTATTCAGCCTCAGCCAAGTCTAATTTTTTCAAAGCGAGCGTGGGGGCAGGCAAGTTTAGGATTATCAAGATGCATGCTCGCAGGCAGGCTTGTCCTTGTCAGACAGTCTTGATTCTTGAGCGAAGTGCTAATCACCCACACTCAAAGGAGGGCGGGGGGGGGGGGCACTCAAGTACCAACTGGTTACTCTTGTTACCATGCATGTATACCACTCTTAACTCGGAGTGCTGTGCTAGACATAATATGCCCTTTTTTTAACTAGACCCGGAGCACAATTCTGAAAGAAACCCTTCATTGTGGGATACGCGGAGTACTGTATGAAACCTCTTTTTAACGAAATTGGCACTATACGCGGACAGCGCCTTCTCCCCCTTCTTTTTTTTATATTTTATTTATTTATTTTTTTAAAGCTTTTTTTTTGGACACGCATGGTAACACATTCTGCCTCTATGTAGATAAAAATTTCACGAAACAGAGTGAAAATATCTTTATTTTCATATCAAATTGATCATTGTTACTTCGATTATTCTGTGGACTTCGTCTCCTCCTCCTTTCCTTTGTTCGTTGTTGAAAAACTTGAGCATCGTCATCTTCTTATGTGTTTTTTCTTCGGTGATTCGGCCACTTTTAACGATCACTTCGAACCCATTATACCATGTGCTTCGCAACTTCATTAACTAACCACGTGATTAATCTGTGAAGTAAGCGCCAACCCCCCCCCCCTCCCCCTCCCCCACCACTCCATATCATAGACACAATCAGGACCTGGAAACTGAGTTCGTGACAGATATTTAATGACCAGAGATCAAGGGATTTCACTTTATATGGGGGATAAGTCAATAAATGACACGGCTGTCTTTATGTCATCTGCAGTAACAAAACAAATCACATTTCACAGCAACAGCTGTTTCAATGCCATTTAAATGGGGTCTCTTTAACCGGTAAACGGACAAAAGCCCAATAGGACAAAACCCCAATCATTTCACAGAGGAGGACAAAACCCCAATCCGGACAAAAGCCCAATAGGAAAAAACCCCAACGTTTAAAATTTTTTTAAGAATATATATTTCTAGACCCAGCTTATCAGTTATTTAAATCTGAGTGTACCTCACGTTTTAAAATATCTTAACACTGCCATATGTCCTATGTTACATAACATTCAACCGCTCAATTATTATTCGACTGTGGTGTAATCAAGATTAACAATAAAGAATTTGATGTCGTTCAGCACTACAAAGTAATAGAGATACACGCATTTGTAGTTGATCTTTTATTTGTTTGTCTTTAAGCAATACCTCAGACTGTGTTGTAAAAATTTGTAACCTAATTCCCCGGACTCTGAAACAGCATTTTGATCCACGGAAAATAACAGCATGAGTAGTAGGAAAACACCGTTTCTGGCTCACTTGATGACGTCATACTGTCTGGAAGTGACGTCATCATGTCTGGACCGGAAGTGTTGTCTGGACCGGAAGTGTTGTCTGGACCGGAAGTGTTGTCTGGAGCGGAAGTGACGTCAGGATAAGTGTAAGGATAGGCGCGGCCCTCCATGACGTGATAATGACGTCATGATGACGTCATACTGTCTGGAGCGAAAGTCTGGAGCGAAAGTTGTTTGATAGTGTTGGCCGAGTCAATCCTCATGAAGTCAACGAACTCCACCTGTCACTCAGTGTAACCATGGCAACAGACCCTAAAAAGTGATGACCTCCCCCCCCCGACATACTATGTACCGACCCCCCCCCCCCTCCTAGGCGAGCAACATTCTGTCAAGTCAGCTTCAGCTTAAGTGATGACCTCCCCCCCCCCGACATACTATGTACCGACCCCCCCCCCCTCCCCGACATACTATGTACCGACCCCCCCCCCCCAGGAGGACATACTATGTACCGACCCCCCCCCCCTCCTAGGCGAGCAACATTCTGTCAAGTCAGCTTCAGTTCCATCGGAGGGGTATATAAGGGATGAGCATACAGCAGTGACAGTCATTTCGGTGAGTGGAGCAAGGAAGTACAAGTTGTAGAACTACAATTGGATCACATCAGATCAAGGGATGGCATCCAGTGACAACTATTTCGGTAAGTGTTTATTGAAACTTTATAAATAAAAAGTGAACTTTGTAAACAAACTTTAGTTATTTGCATAATTGAAACTTTGTAAACAAACTTTGTAAACAAACTGTGTAAACAAACTTTATAAACAAACTTTATAAACAAAATTTGTAAACAAACTTTGTAAACAAACTTTATAAACAAAATTTGTAAACAAAATTTGTAAACAAACTTTATAAACAAAATTTGTAAACAAACTTTGTAAACAAACTTGACTTATTTACATAATTGAAAATTTGTAAACAAACTTTGTAAACAAACTTTGTAAACAAACTTTGTAAACAAACTTTGTAAACAAACTTGACTTATTTACATAATTGAAAATTTGTAAACAAACTTTGTAAACAAACTTTGTAAACAAACTTTGTAAACAAACTTTGTAAACAAACTTTGGTTATTTGCTTAATTGAAACTTTGTAAAACAATACCTTTCGTTATACTTAGTCGATTTAAATGAAAATTTCACCATTTGATTCAGTTTTATGTAAAGTTTTAACATGATCATAGGCTATTTGCGCAGCTGGCTGTATGCATTTTTACCACCATTTTAACTTAAAATTGTGATAACTTTCGTTATAACTTTCGTTATAGTTGACTGAAAATTTCACCATTACAGTGCTTCTTCGCGGATGAATACCATTTGGCAGACCATTTAACTTCACCGCTAGATGTCTCTGCTGTATAACAGCTGTACAACTGTAAGTGAGATATTCATATACACAAGTAAAATTCTGATGAGTCAGCATTTTTGAACAATTTTTGAACAAAGTTACACACCATATTTTGATTACATGGAAGTAGTATAAAAGCATGAGTGAAACATGTCAACTAGTCAACTAGTGATACATTCTGCTGAGTTAACACACCATTGAAGTGGTATAAAAGGAAGAGTGAAACGTATAATTTTACTTCATTTCAGTTCTAGCAACAGCAACAGCAACAACGATGGCAACAGTCTACTGTCATGAATGCGATGTGACATTTCCATCTCTGGAAGTGTTCGTGACACATACATGCAAACCAGCTAGGTTGAAACGTGCTCGTGAAGAGCTTGTTGAGCAGATTGAAGCCAAGAGACGAAAGACGGTACAAGATGGTGTTATCAGACCTGATCCGTTCCTCTGCTGTGAATGCATTAAAATATTTCCATCTATGGATACTTATGATGCACATGCATGCATACCAGCTGAGATGGAAAATGCGTCTCATGAAGAACATGTTTCAAAGAAAGAAAAAACAGGACAAGTAGGGAGAGGTAGAAGGGTTAGTCTGGGAGAAAACGCGCAGGAAAGACGATTTGAGTCTGAGGATGGATCGGATTTACTGCTTGAAATGCGACAACAAGAGAACCGTATCAAAGCACATTTGTTGGAGACCTTAAACTATGGAATGAAATGGTACATTGTCGTGCATGCACGCTTCAAGAAAATGACACCAAATGTTGAAGGCGTGATGGTAGAACAAGTGGATAATGCCTTCATCAGTAGTCCGACATATGCAGCATACAATCCAACAGATATTGAGAAGGACTTGCCAGAAGCCTATAAAGAATTGTTTACTAGGTTTGATGAACATGAGCGACAAGGCTCTGGTTGGGTGTTGGATAACATATTATTCATTGAAGTGCATACAGCGACGTCAGCGCCACTGGAAGCGAGCAGTTTTATCCCACTGCCGAAGAAAGTAAAGAGTACAAAGGCTGTGTTAAACATTCAGAATGACGACAACAAGTGCTTCTTATGGTCTGTATTGGCTCACCTTCACCCTTCAACAAACAACCCATACCGTGTGAATCAATACAAAGCATTTGAGAACGAATTGAAGGTAGAAGGCATGACATTTCCAACACCGATTACAGACATTCCAAAGTTTGAAAAGGAGAATGATGTGTCCATTAACGTGTTTGGATATGAACATGATGTCGTTGTTCCCATACAACTCAGCCGAAACACCAGCGCCAGAGAAATCAACTTGCTTTTGATTAGCAATGACAAGACAAGACATTATTGCCTCATCAAGAATTTCAGCAGACTGATGGCTTATCGATCAAAGTATAAGCATACAACTTTTTATTGTTTCAACTGTCTTCATGGGTTTATGCGACAAGATCTTTTAGACAAGCATCGTGAAGTGTGTGGCAAGCATGGCGCACAACGTTTATCATTTCCCAAGGAACCCTTCATCAAGTTCAAGAATGTAGCCAAACAACAGCGAGCGCCGTTTGTCATTTATGCAGACTTTGAATGTTTCACGAAAAAGCATGAAGGAGACAAGTATCAGCATCATCGTCCAAACAGCTTTGCCTATGTGGTTGTGAGCCAGTATGAGACACGTGCGCCAGTCCTGTATCGAGGAGATAATGCTGTGAAAGTCTTTTTAGACCATATGGTGAATGAGCGTGATCGTATTGTGCATGGTTTACAACAGAAAAAGAAAATGGTGATGACTCATGAAGATGAAGAGCATTATAAGAGCGCGACAGATTGCTACATTTGTCATGAGCCTCTAGGAGCAGATCGTGTGAGAGATCATGACCATATCAATGGCAAATACCGCGGAGCTGCACATAATGAATGCAATTTACAATTTCAATTTCGAAAGGATAAGCAGGATGTGAAAGATTCTTTCATCATTCCTGTCTTTTTCCACAATTTACGAGGCTACGACAGCCATTTGATCATGGAAGAAATTGGAAAGTTCAAAAACGAAACCATTACAGTCATTCCCAACACCGTTGAGAAATATATTGCATTCACCATGAGCAATCTGAAATTTACGGACAGTTATCAGTTCATGAGTACTTCTCTACAGAAGTTGGTCTCCAACCTGGCAGCAGAAGGGAAAGACAACTTTTATCACATGACGTCACACATTCACGATAGTGACCAACAAGAGTTACTGTTGAGAAAGGGAGTGTACCCCTACGATTACGTGGATGAGCCATCCAAGTTTGCTGAAACACAACTGCCGTCCAAGGACAAGTTTTACAGTCTACTCAGTGAAGAAGACATTAGCGATGAAGATTATGCGCATGCGCAGAAGGTGTGGGAGACATTCCACTGTACTACATTTGGCGAATACCATGACCTATACCTGAAATCAGATGTGTTGCTGCTGGCTGACGTGTTTGAAAACTTTCGTCACGTATGTCTCAACACGTATGAATTAGATCCTGCTCACTACTATACAGCGCCAGGACTGTCGTGGGATGCCATGTTAAAAGCGACAAAGGTGAAATTGGAATTGATCAACGACATTGACATGTACCAAATGGTTGAACAAGGTCTACGTGGAGGAATATCTGTCATCACACACAAGTATGCGAAAGCAAATAACCCCTACGTACCAGATTACAATCCCAGGAAACCCACCAACTACTTGACGTACCTGGATGCAAACAACTTGTATGGCTGGGCCATGTCACAAAGCATGCCACAAAGTGGATTTATGTGGGTGAGCGAGCCAGAATCCATTGACTTTATGGCTGTGGATGAAGATGACGAGATTGGGTACATTTTAGAAGTGGATTTGGAATACCCATATTCAATTCATGATCGTCATAATCACTACCCAGTGGCTCCAGAACGGAAATGTGTCAAAGTGGGAGAATTGTCAAAACATAGTCAGAAGCTGCGGAAAGATCTAAACATGAAATGTAAACCTAGTGAAAAGCTCATTCCCAACTTGTGCGACAAGAAGAAATATGTGCTTCATTATAGAAATTTACAGCAATATGTCTCACTGGGATTGAAAGTCACGAAGGTGCATCGTGCCATCATGTTTGCACAGAGCAAATGGTTGGCAAAATACATCTCCTTGAACACGGAAAAGAGAAAGTTGGCCAAGAACCCGTTTGAGAAAGACTTTTTCAAACTGATGAACAACTCTGTGTTTGGCAAAACCATGGAAAATGTAAGAAAACGCATCAATGTGGAACTTGTTCACCAGGAAAAGCGGTTCAAGAAACTTGTGGCCAAACCTTCCTTCCACAAATTTAGAATTTTCAACGAAGATTTGACCGCGGTACATTTGCGCAAAGTGGATCTGCTTCTGGATAAACCCATTCAAGTTGGTTTCACCATTCTCGACCTCAGCAAGGTGCTCATGTTCCACTTTCATTACAACTACATCATTACCAAGTATCCCGACGCCAAGCTGTTGTTCAGCGACACCGACAGTCTATGTTATGACATAGAAACGGAAGATATCTACAAAGACATGCAGCAAGATGCTGACTTGTTCGACACAAGTGACTATCCCCCAGATCATTTCCTACATTCCAACGTGAACAAGAAAGTGCTTGGGAAAATGAAAGATGAGACGGCGGGCATTCCCATTGAAGAGTTTGTTGGACTTCGACCGAAAATGTATAGTATGATATATGGTGGGAAAGAAAAACGTACGGCCAAAGGCATCACTCGCGCGTGTCAAAGACGGATGAAACATCAGCAGTATAGAGACAGTTTGTTCAACCAAACGCAAACGATGACTACAGGGCACATCATACGAAGTCATGACCACCAGATTTTCTCGGAGAAGTTGAGGAAAGTGGCTCTCTCTCCTTTTGATGACAAGCGATATGTGATGAGTGATGGCTATTCCACTTTGGCGCATGGGCATTACAGTATATAAGGGGGAGACACTTCAACTTTAGAGTCAGTTGAGGTGTGAACACTGAAGCGTCAACATGAAAAGATCTGCAACAACGGATATGGATACTCTTGCTGATACAGTGAAAGATATGAATGTGAAACATCCTGATACTACCATCAAGAAATTAAAAGTGGAGATAGCACCAACACCACAGTCGTGGGATGGAATGCTTTCTCTAGGCAATGGAAAGTATATCAAGATTATGAAACAAAGTAATGAAGGTGTGGTAAACATTCGCAAATACCTCAGAGATGAGGGGACTGGAAAAAACCGTCCGACGAAAAAGGGAATTTTGCTGACCATACCTGAATGGAAAATGATGAAGAAGCAGGTGAAAGAAGTGGATAAAAGGCTTCGCAGACAAGACGACAAGTCATAACAAGGTAACAATCATGAATGCACTCATGTTGAACAATGGTGTTTACCTTACTGTCAATGAGAAGAATGAAGTGATGATGGGTTCTCAGAGATGTTCTGCTTATCGGTTTAAACCTGAAGTGTGGAAAGACTTTAAAAACATACCGCTTGAACCTGGGTTTAAACGCAGACTTGAAAATAAACTGGAAGTGACGGTGGCTGAATATGATTCGTGTGACATTCGTGTGACATTCTGTAGAAATCTTTTACAGGATTATCCAAAGGATTATAAGGGAGTTGTGCCAGATACACCCTATGCACAGTTGATCTTCTTTGATATCAAGAACTGGCGCGCAATCTTACGATTCCTAGAAGCGATACAGCATCCACTGTTCGACATCATCCGAGTATAAGAAAGATGGAAGACTATGTGTTGGATTATGAACCCATAACATATGGATTCTCATACATGAGAAACTTATGTGATGATATTGTGCTACGACATTTTGGACAGTATCTCGTCCTATCGCTTGATGACCAATCCGTGTTGAAGGATCATCTAGACAAGTTGAGAATACCCGGCTTTCTCCTAGCAGTCTCAAATGAATTAGAAGTGCGTGTGACTGAGAACGGTCTAGACGTGTTTGTACAATTTCGCCAATATGACGAGCTTACAGAAGACTGCGACATCATCACCCTCAGCACCGTGGAATGGAACGCGCTGTTGCAAGCATTGGATTGGAAAGAACCTGACGCTTGAATTCAAAGAGCATGGAATACAACTTATGCGGGGTACCAAATCCATTGAGCTGCCACAACCTATGCGCGTGATAGACTTAGAAGAAGGATATGAACTGAAACTGTCTGAACATGTAACTGTGAAAGTGATAAAGTTTGGTGATGTGCGTTATGTGAGCTTTCATAGCATTTACAAACACGGATGTAATGTCTATGATACCTATATCAATTTAGATTCTAATGAATGGCATGCATTGATGAATGTATTGAAAAATGAATGTGATTGTAAATAGACTTTGTAGTTAAGAATTTGTAAACTTTGTAAATAGACTTTGTAAACTTTGTAAATAGTGTAAATAGAATTTGTAAATAAAAGTTTGTAAATAGTGTAAATAGAATTTGTAGTTAAGAATTTGTAAATAGTGTAAATAGCGTTTGTAGTTAAGAGTTTGTAAATAGTGTTTGTAAACTTTGTAAATAGAACACAATAAACAAGACAGTTGTTTGAAAACTTGGTTTGTTTTATTTAACAACAACAACTTAACTAATATAACAACAACTTAACTAATATAACAACAACTTAACTACAACTTAACTAATATAACAACAACAACAACAACAACATTAATAAAACAATGGTTTATAATGTCTATATACAAAATCCTTTACAATAAAATCACCATCCTTTCTTTTTAATATATTCACAATATCAAACATACTCTGACCTCGAGCTCTATGTAATATATAATATACACAATAAAAACCACATGACGATGATATTGGCGTTTGTAATGAGATAGAATTATACATATAGTCATTTCTTAAAAACATATCTAAACGATCATCGAGAGGGAACAGTCCATAAGAGTCAAAATATTCCACAGGGTCTTTATCATAATACACTGCCACCCAATGTTCTCCTGGTTCATCTTGATCGTCTGTGTTGATCACATAGGCGCCGCGTTGTAAAGACGGTAACTGGTCCATGGCAAACACGCCTTGAAACAAGTCTTTGGTCATGACATCATGACTCAATATGGCATCAATCTGCTTCGTGTTCATGACTGGTAGTCGAATTGGATGCTGCGATTTGCACTGATCTCAATAATGTTGTCAAATTCAGCATAGACAATGACATTGATGGTAGGTTGCAAAGCCGTAGCAAAGTTCATTTCTAGCCGCAAATTCCCATGCTTGATCAGGGGGAAATGATCATCACCATCATAATCCGGTGTTAAGTCAAACGAAAATAAAGCATAACCTCTAGGCCAATCTTCCCGTTTTATAATGGAACTTTTCTCACCATTCAACCGATCAAACGATTTGTAAAGCGTTTCAAAAGCGTTCAGGTATTTGTTCTGTGTAATGTCAAGCTTGAGAGGTTTGGATAGAACTGGTTCACCATCCGTGTACAGTTGCATATAGTCCAGATTAAAATGATCAAAATTGTATGGATTCCTCAATACTGATCCACCAAAAGCTTCATTATGAACCAGACCAATGACAATACGATTTGGTAATTGACCCAAAAAGATGTTATCTTTCACAAAAGACTGAAATCCTGCTGGAATGGCCAAGACTTTACATTCTTTTCTAGTGATGATGATCTTGGCAGGACTTTTCATCAATGCATCTGTATGTCCTAACTGAATACCTGGACTCACCCTCACTTTGCGAATGGTTAAAAATGCCTCTTTCACTTCTACCTTATAGGTATTATCTGCAGCCATCAATACATAGTCATCTTTTTGTCTATGGAAACGTAATTTCAAACTGATGCCATTCGGAAGATAACGATCCTGCTCAAACAAATCTATCCTTAAACCACCAGTAAGCATAACATCACGGCTAAGACGAGTATGTAAATAACGATGATGTAAGCCATTATTGCCTTGCTCAGCCAAGTCACCGCCGTCGGCATTGACATGAAACCCGGATACATATTGTTCATGATTAGGTCTTTTCACCTCATGACTATTCATTGACCCAGCAGTATCCTTGTACATGAGACGCATAGAGCGCTCAGAATGTAGACTTTCTTCCGAATCATGGATGAGATGAGAGATAATGCTGGTATAACCATGAGTATTGTTGCTATGCGAAACCAAACGATCATTCAGAAACAATTCAATATTAGACCATAACCCATTAAACACATCATTGATGCAAGAGACATTATCATCTGCGCCACACTCTGTTCCATCGGCCTTTAGAATGCGACATACAATATGAAGTTTGCTGTTCTTTAAATCTAGATATTCTTCTGTACTCGCAGGAATGTAGAATTCTATTGGAGCGCCTTCTCTAATGCTTGTAAGTGGTTGATAGTCGACATTATAACTTTTCTCTACAGCAGTTTGCGTCGGTGGTACGTGAAACCATTCCAATGGAGAAAGACTACATTCACACGAATGATTATGAATGAGAGACATTTTTTTCTTGTCTTTAAAAAATATCTTTGCGATACTTTGATGTTATCCGTCTGGCTGTTTTTCGTCTTCTGGCACGTTTCGTCGGTTGCACACGCTTTTGTTCTCCAAACACACGTTCACCAAACACACGTTCTGCTACTCGGCCCGTCACATCTTTCGCGACATTCTTTGCAGCCTTCTTAAGATGTGGCGCAACGATCTTAGCCCCAGCCTTAAGTAATGGAATAGCTTTGCGAGCCAATGATCCCAGTATTGAACCAATACCATCGCCATATTGGATTCGCGCTCCTTTGAATCCTGGTAATTCCCCGCCCACTTGACGAAGAAAATGGTTGCGATATGCAGACGGATCGTGTGTATAAGCTTTCATATTGCTTTTGGTCGAAAATGAAGTTTACAGATCACCTTTCCAGTTTGAAATGGAACATTATGGCCTGTGTCGTCCTTAATATTCATTACTATCATGTCAAATTTGGATGTGTTTACAGGAACATAATGCGGTTCGCCATACGTTTTCATGATAATATCTCCATCATGGCCTTGTATGCCAACAGAACGTAGTAAGGGAACATAATAATCACCAACAACTTGTGGTTCACAAATGCTACAATACACATACAGTGTATAAAACCCCTGTTTCACATCCGCTTTATGGTCAGCTATACATGTTTCAGTATACCATTGATCTGGGATAAATCCTAAAATCTCAGCTAATCCAGCGGAAAAGGACACTTCATAGCCATAATCGAGAAATAGAAACACACGTCGTCTAATCTTATCATACTTTATTCGAATAGCTTCTGTAAGTTTCAGAGCATTAGTCGCTTCTTCATTGACTGCCTCACATAGTTCTTGTATGGTTCTATAGTACCCATAAGGAATATCGAGAGTGCTAAGAATAGGATCATCGAATAGTTCTTGTCGATACTGAATAGAGTAGTCCATGCCCTGTCTCATCGTTGTCCATGTATGTGGATATTGAATTTCAGCTAAAGCCACTTCATATTTTCCATTCAGATAAATGGTTCGAGGCATACGAATTTGATAATTTGAAGCCTTGTTGTTGGGATAATAGGTCATACTCGCATTGCTAGGCAAAGTGATGTAAAAGCTTGTCGACTCCATGATGGGAACTAAATGGTATAGGTGCGTTGACGTTGCCTATATACCTCACGATAGCGCGCGCCATTCGACCAAGTATGCCAAATCTCATCCTCATTCACATGGTCTTTTATTTCTCCTTCACAACACGCGCTTGTACATCTAATTTTTACAGGAATAGTTGGTTTATCTTCTTGGCAACAACAACATAGCTCTTTCAGCCATGTTAAAAATTTTCCCATCCTTCAGGAAACTGTCTTTGTTGACGTTGTTTCATTTCTGTTGTAATGTCGTCACGAGTGGTCTTTTTACTAAACATTGTTTTTGGAATATTCGCATCTACAATTTCCTGGATAAACGGATGCCAACCATGTGGTTTGACTCGTTCTTTTCTTCTTGTCGCCACCAATGCTTCTTTCATCAAATCAACCATGTTGGAATTTGTGATAATATCGCCCGTTTTCAACACAAGTTCATTCTTGTCTGTCCATGTCGTACCATATTTCTTCAGTTCGGCTAAAAGTTGTGTTACTTTTCCATGACAGATAGGTTGAAAATGACTTAAAAATAACTTTTCTGGCTTTTCAGGTGATGATGATGATGATGATGATGAGGGCTTTTGCTGCCTTGACTGACTTGTTCGTAAATGACGACCAAGAAGTTGAGATATTTCTATAGCCTTTTCACGTGTTCGTTTCCCACGTAAAAGTTTATTCACTTTCGTTTTGATTTCACCATCTTTTCCCTTCTTTTCTAGCAACATTTTATATTCATATTCAGGAATGAGGACCATTTTCATCGTATGTTTCATTTTAGCAGCAGTTTGGCTAACAAGGGCAATGCCAATCTAGCAATCACTCCAATGTATCCTCCTTTCTGATTAATCAACTTCTTTTTTCGTCGAAGGGATATCTTCTTATCTGCTAGAGTACGAAGCGTATGACGTTCACGTTTAAATTCCTTAAACCGTTTTGAGCTTAAGGGTAAATGTCCTTGCAATATATTCAAACAAATTTCAAACAAGCTTGTTAATTCCTCTTTTGTAGCTTGCTGTAGCAAGGATTTACGTCGTTTAGGCCCACTGCGTGCAAGCAAATGAAGAAACGGCTGGTTCGCTCGAATACGTTTAGACATCTTGACTGCGAATGGTCAAATGAGTTGGTTCTTGTTCATACACTGCTTTATCAATATAGACATAATGTGTATCTTTTGGTAAAATGCCTGTACGAATACGTAGTTGATCATTTGTCTTTGGTTTTAAATCAATGAATAAATAACCATGAGGTTTGCTAGTAGCATCTTGATAGGCTTCTATGAGAAATTGAGATCTTCCAGGATACATTTGCCGCGCCAATGTACTAATTTGTTGACTGTCTCTCGGATTTCTAAACAGAATGATATAATGTGTATTCAAACTAATATTTCGCATCTCTTTCCCATGATGGAATAAATTATGCACAATAAAAATAATGCTTAGATTTTGATGACTGCTGCTAACACTAAAGAGACGTGTCATACGCTCATCACTATGACATTTCGTCATCAAGTCATCAATGATAAGTAAGTTTGGTTTCTTCGGGTTAAAACGCTCTTCAATGTCATCTGGAATGCCTTGGTAAAATTCCACGCCTTTCATTCCCTTGTACAAAGGCTGATCTGCTGCATAGAGCCATAAAATGTTTTTCGGAGAGGGTTGAATTAACTTCTGTTCTAGAATTTCCTTCACCAGAGACGTTTTCCCACTGCCTGTAGGTCCAGAGACCAAACATGTAAATGGATGCTTCATTGTTGAATGTCTGTTTCTTTCACCCAACTGTTAAACTTGTTTGGCCAACCTAACCACTTGACAAATAATTCTTTCACACCTCCTCCTCGTCTTTTACGTGTTTTCAAGACTTTTTCAATTCTATACACAGATTCAATATCTTTGGTCACTTTCTGCAGTTCTTCTTCATAGAAATGGCCATCAATATCTTCGTCTAAAAAGTCTTTCACACGATACAAATGTATTCCTTGCTTCTTACAACGATGTGTGACAATGAAGACTTCTTGCGTCCATTTGATGTGATAATCGCGTTGAAACACATATTTAATGTGGGAAATGCGAACATGATCGCCAATGTTAAATTTATACTTCTTCTTCTTCTTCGGTTTCAATTTCAGTTTGTCGACATACATATACTTCCACACTTTTGATTCGTTGTCTTTACGAATCTCGGCTGGAGCATATTTATTAGGAAGAGAACCATGAGGTCTATGGTTGTAATTGTACACCAAGTCTGGAAGAATGTCTAAGTAACGGTAAGTTTGATTATGTAGAAAATACCGATACATCATTCCCTTCAGAGTACGAATGACTCTTTCAGCAAAGTTGGCTTTGGTTTCATTCTTTGTGGTATAAGCATGAATGCCTTCTTTCTTCAAAAATGCTTTAACCCATCTGTTTTTAAATTCTGTTCCTTTATCAGACCTTAGAGTTCGCGGTCTTCGTCGTGTGTCATGAAAAATCCTTTGGAAAGCTTGTATGACGCTGGTATGTGATTTATTAGGTATTGGCTGTACCCAGACATATTTGGAAAACACATCAATGACAATGAGTAAAAAGCGTATGTCATCATTATAGGGAGCTATGTTTCCCATATCAGCCAAATCAATATCCCACATATCATCAATACCACGTGTAATGACACGTTGTCTTTTGAACCTGTATTTGACAGGTTGGAGTAAACTGAAAGCATCTTGATCCTGTAGCCATTTCTTCACTTGTGAATGTGTGACTGGTTGATTATGTTTTCGTAAGATGTGATACAGTTTGTAAGGACCAGCAAATGCTCCAGGCTGTCCAGGTTTGAAGTAAATATTGGTCAAGTAGTCTTTCCACGTCGACATGGTCACGCCGAATGAAAACCACCTTCTCAACAGAACAGCTTTTATTTTATAACTCAACCAACATCACTTAACTAACATAGTAACTTAACTAACATGTATTTATAACTAACATGTATTTATAACTAACATATATTTACAGATCAAGTATAGATACAATGGTATGAATCACTGGAGACCATTGGTCTTCAATGAACATTAACCAATGACTGAGTTCATCCAATGTAATAGCATCTACACCATATTTTCACAGCGTTGATTTGCATTCTCTAACACTTTATCTAAATGAATGTAATATTTAGCTTCATTCCAATATGTATAAACACATGCAGTATGACAAGTATGTTCTGAACACTCTTCATGTTGACAAGCAGGACAGACTAAATAGGCAAACTTTTTTACAGCGGATAACATTTCTTGACAATAAGCTTTTTGCACAATATATTGTCTCAGTGTCATGTCCGCCATTATGCAGTCTTGTGAGTCTTGCAGCACAAGTCTGTCAGGTTTAGCAAGTTATGCTGCTCCGGCAATGTAGCACAAGTCTGTCAGGTTATGCTGCTCCGGCAATACAAGTCTGTCAAGTTCAGCAAGTTTTTTCCAGTTGCTGTTCACTTAACACACTTCTCCATGTTCACACGTCTGCACATCAAGTCTCACACAACAGTTCTAACAACTTTCCCATAATATTCTGACCAGGATATCCAGATGACACTTGTTTCACACCAGCTCCCCACCAATGATCATACGTTGCTTCAACTAAAGTTTTGTCTTTACATTCTTTCAACTTGTTGCGAAACAATACACACTGATTCCATTTGACTTGTAAAACATCTTGCATTTTGCTTCTCTTCACTGTATGCCATAACGGACATGGCTTTATCACTTTAGCAATACGTTTTGCTTCATATCCATTTCTGGATGACACAATGGCTGAAGCAATATCTTGACGGTGATGAAACACTGCTTTCTCATATTGATACAACGCTTCACTTGAGTTGAACACATGTCCATACTTTTCAAGTCGTGTTGGAAACATGTTTGAAAGAACGTCCTTATGACCGCTGAATAGTACAAGATTCTCCATGTTGACTTTGTTTCTGCTGTTTTATTCTGACATGTCGGTTTCTTCCTGTAACAAAATTTCTTTTAATATAGTTGCTACCTCTTCTATCATGTTCTTTCTTTGTTTACGTTGAAACCACTCACATAAAACTAAATTTGCTAGTAAGAAAAACATTGTTATCAATTCACTATGTTGTCATAAACATGTTTAAAAAGTTCTCTTACCTGATAAAGCTGCTCGGTTTCCTCTTCTTCTTTACAACAATCTCTCAAATAGTCAACTACGGTGAAATATACTTCCACATCAGTGCGAGCAGAATAAAGTGCAGAATCAAAGTCAAAGTCAGGATCTTCTTCTATTCCAATTTTATGACATTCTCCAAGAAATCTTGAATGCAGTTCAATCACATCAAGACTATGATGTACAACATCCCAAAAAGCATCCAAATGATAAAGTTGATAGTCTGGAGTGCCATAGCAAGCAAGTTTAGCAATCATCAAGTCAATATAAGCATTTTTAAAACATGCGTCCATCTTGTTTCAATGTCTTGTGAGCTTTTTACTTTGCTTCACTGACTTTAAGTACTCCACACTTGCCGCAGAAGTTGTTTGGTTCACACAACTTGCAATTATACTTGTGGCAGTGGCAATGATAATCCTCCACATATCCACAAGCACCACAATAGTCGCAGGTAAGTCCAAGTTGATTTTGCACATTCATGTTCTCCAACTGAACTTCAGCCAGCCTTTTCTTGGATAGCTTTGACACCTTCATCCGACCATCCTTTTGCAGCTTGATGATTGTTTTCTTGTCATGACATTCCTCACATGGTGATAGGGCTGAGTTGATGTTGTCCATCTCCTGAAGCAGTGTCTCCCATTCACCATCATTCATGTTGATGTGATGTGTGTATTCTTTCCCTTCAAACCGTGACGTGCGCACAAAACTCACATAGCGCATATCCAAGTATGAAATGACTTCAAGCCACTTCGTTTGCGTTAAGTATAGTTTGAAGCCAATGTCGCGTAAATTTTTCAAGCTCTGGCACACAATCTTCCACAAAGATGGTGAATAAGCACACCATCTCTCTCCACGTGTGATGCGTAGAAATGGCCCATATTCTCCATGCTCCACAGTAATGGTTAAGTTTGCACTAATTTTAAAGCTGCTGCTGCGCTGCGCTGCGTTGCTTGTCTTGTTCTCCATGGCTGCAACAATGTATTGATGATCCACTCCCCTCCAACTGTCTGCTGAGAAATGACTTCACTCTGCTGAGTTCACTCTCTTTTATACCCAACTGGTTGCTGAGTCAAGCTTTTCAAACTTCTTGCAAACGTTTGAATTCACTTCAACTCGTCCATGGTTGAATCGAACAAGGTCTGATACATTCGTGGTCAATGGAACATCATCATCATAAAGTAAAATGATTCTTGCAGCTACAACTAACATGAGCTCCTCTGCCCAAATTGTATTCGCGTTGATAAATGCTGAATCAATGTCGTAAGTTGATATGATAAATGTTAAATCAATGTTATAAGTTGATAGTATATGTAGATCTTCACAGTCACGCAGAAACGAGTCGATGAAGTCACTTGGAATAGTTTTTCCGACAGCTTCCCAATGCAGATGTAAATTCTTCACTTGCTGCATCCAATCCCATTCAAAAGTAGGAAGCTTTGAAAACACATAGTTAGTATAATTCACTTTGAAGACGTCGTCCATAGTCATACATCTGTCAAGAAGTAATGCTGACATTGTGAAGTCTTTTCTCGTCACACAATGTATTACTAGTTGACTAGTTGACATGTTTCACTCATGCTTTTATACTACTTCTAAGGTAACCAAGGTGTAACTAAGGCGTAACTAAGGTGTAACTAAGGTAACTAAGGCGTAACTAAGGTGTAACCACTGTAACCAAGGCGTAACTAAGGTAACCAAGGTGTAACTAAGGCGTAACTAAGGCGTAACTAAGGTAACTAAGGCGTAACCAAGGTGCAACTAAGGTAACTAAGGCGTAACTAAGGTGTAACTAAGGTAACTAAGGCGTAACTAAGGTGTAACCACTGTAACCAAGGCGTAACTAAGGCTTAACTAAGGTAACTAAGGCGTAACCAAGGCGTAACCACGGTAACTAAATCGTAACTAAGGTGTAACTAAGGTAACTAAGGCGTAACTAAGGTGTAACCACTGTAACTAAGGCGTAACTAAGGTGTAACTAAGGTAACTAAGGCGTAACTAAGGTGTAACTAAGGTAACTAAGGCGTAACTAAGGTGTAACTAAGGTAACTAAGGCGTAACCAAGGCGTAACTAAGGTAACTAAGGCGTAACCAAGGTGCAACTAAGGTAACTAAGGCGTAACTAAGGTGCAACTAAGGTAACTAAGGCGTAACCAAGGTGTAACCACGGTAACTAAGGTGTAACCACTGTAACCAAGGCGTAACTAAGGCGTAACTAAGGTGTAACTAAGGTAACTAAGGCGTAACCAAGGTGTAACTAAGGTAACTAAGGCGTAACCAAGGCGTAACTAAGGTAACCAAGGTGTAACTAAGGCGTAACTAAGGTTTGGGGAGGGGGGTGGTTGTCAGCTGTCAAAGTTTGTTTACAAAGTTTCAATTATGCAAATAACTAAAGTTTGTTTACAAAGTTCACTTTTTATTTATAAAGTTTCAATAAACACTTACCGAAATAGTTGTCACTGGATGCCATCCCTTGATCTGATGTGATCCAATTGTAGTTCTACAACTTGTACTTCCTTGCTCCACTCACCGAAATGACTGTCACTGCTGTATGCTCATCCCTTATATACCCCTCCGATGGAACTGAAGCTGACTTGACAGAATGTTGCTCGCCTAGGAGGGGGGGGGGGGGGTCGGTACATAGTATGTCCTCCTGGGGGGGGGGGGGTCGGTACATAGTATGTCCTGGGGGGGGGGTCGGTACATAGTATGTCGGGGGGGGGGCGGTACATAGTATGTCGGGGGGGGGGGTCGGTACATAGTATGTCGGGGGGGGGGAGGTCATCACTTAAGCTGAAGCTGACTTGACAGAATGTTGCTCGCCTAGGAGGGGGGGGGGGGGGTCGGTACATAGTATGTCGGGGGGGGGGGTCATCACTTTTTAGGGTCTGTTGCCATGGTTACACTGATTGACAGGTGGAGTTCGTTGACTTCATGAGGATTGACTCGGCCAACACTATCAAACAACTTTCGCTCCAGACTTTCGCTCCAGACAGTATGACGTCATCATGACGTCATTATCACGTCATGGAGGGCCGCGCCTATCCTTACACTTATCCTGACGTCACTTCCGCTCCAGACAACACTTCCGGTCCAGACAACACTTCCGGTCCAGACATGATGACGTCACTTCCAGACAGTATGACATCATCAAGTGAGCCAGAAACGGTGTTTTCCTACTACTAGCATGGGGTTCGATCGCACTTTTGATTGAAAGCTTTTTGAATCAAAGTTCGGTGTATTGCCATGGGGGTACGAACAAAATGGCAACGGACATAATGGCAGCGGACATAATGGCAACGGACAAAATGGCAAGCGGACATAATGGCAACGGACATAATGGCAAGCGGGTATAATGGTAACGTGTGAAATTACGATCAATGCCTGAATTATGTAATATCCAGGATATAGTAACTTAAAATGTAGAACAAATAAACATGGGAGCAAATTTTGCTAAATATTATGTAATCGTTAAGATGTGCCATCCGCAAACAATATTTTAACATTTTGAACAAGCGGGAATATATATAATGCAATAAAACATTGAGGTACACTCAGGTCTAAATAACTTATAAATTACATCTAGTAATCTATATTCTTAAAAATTTTAAACATTCGGGTTTTGTCCTATTTGGCTTTTGTCCGGATTGGGGTTTTGTCCGCCTTTGTTAAAAGATTGGGGTTTTGTCCTATTGGGATTTTGTCCTATTGGGCTTTTGTCCTATTGGGCTTTTGTCCGGGATTCTCTTTAACCATACAAGTTTCCCTTGTGCACTTCAGTTTTTTTCTGTTTTAGACATTTTTATATCCCTTAATTGTGTGAATTCAATTAGGTAAACATATCAGTTTTTTTAAATGTTAGAAAAATCATTCATTGGTTTTAAATTTGTGAGTAATTCGTCGACGTCAGGTCATGATTGTGACGCATTGGCTGTAGGACTGGTGCGTGACAGGTGCGTGACTGGTGCGTGATTGAGTGTATGAACTAAGCGCGCGATTGTCGACGGGTGAG
The DNA here is from genome assembly GCA_949752745.1 of Protula sp. h YS-2021. NCBI lineage: Eukaryota > Metazoa > Annelida > Polychaeta > Sabellida > Serpulidae > Protula > Protula sp. h YS-2021. The sequence goes on from OX457026.1 coordinate 14,769,541, forward strand.
GGATTTCCAGGCATCAGTGCGTGATTCTTTGATCTGAACGCGTGATTGGTTTACAGGACATTGGTTACATGACGGGTGCGTGAATTTCGCGCGACTGCGTGATTTCCAGCTGTCAGTGCGTGATTTCCAGGTGTCAGTGTCAGCATAACACTATCCGGTTATGCTTGTGCGTTAATCTCGAAGAAAACCAAAAAAAAAAAAAAAGACCAAACTGTTGCAGGTACCATTTCTTTCTCTGTTCGGCGTTGGCGTTCACGAAGATGCTGTTTCTCGCCAACCTGATATTCCAGTTATATCTGATTAGAGGCACGTTTTTCCCCGACTTCCCTTCCCCGGAGTTCTGGGAAAACACCTACGCAGGTTTTCCACTTGTGACCATGTGTGATTTTTCAGTTAGACGACTGGGTAAGTTGCAATAAAACTCAATTTCAAATATCAGGTGATCCTTAACAAAATGAGCTTTAAAATTGATTTCTCATGTTTGGTTTATACTACATTCAGGATATAAGCCAATTGAAGGAGTTTTGTTTGTGCGAAAGTTGCAGCTGTTTAGTTGCATCGAATCAATACTTGAATATCATCCGTATCCCCCCCCCCCCCCCCCCGTGACATCATCATAAGTGGGACGTCCCTGATCGAAACTGAGGAAATCCAGTACTTTTCATGGGGTATCCTGCTCCCCTTATTGGATATCCCTCATAGGAAAATCCTGTGACATCGCGGTTCATCCTGGGATCGCTTTTTATTCCGGCATCTCGGCGAAAAAAATTAATAAAATATGCAAATTAGATGCGTAAAGGAATAATGCATGGGACTGCTTCTCTAAACGGCCACAATAAAATGGCTACCAAATTTCCGAGGAATCATAACCATAGTATATAGCCACCTGTAAATCACAAGTTTTTAACAGAATACCTTGCATTTTTCTAATTGATTGTATTTTATTCTGTGTTACCATAAGTTTGAGTTAAAAATAAGTACTCCAGCCTAAAGAGGTAATTGGTTTTCAGATCAGGTTGCTTGTTATAAATAAATAGTAAGATCTTTAAGAATGAATAACATGTTATTTTGTAAACATTTGGTGCCGTGTTGAGAACTCTTATCTCGGAACAAACGATCCTGAAATACTTCCAAACATTCTCAGAGAATAACTAGATCCTTATCTCGCTAGCGAAATGTTAAACACTTGACAAAAATTAAAACGCAAAAATACTTCCTTCAGTGGGTTATTTCTTGAATAATATATTACAAACAACACAGCTTGAATACGTTTTATAAGCCCAGTAGTGTTTGGTTTTTGTTAGCTTAAGGTTTTATTGACTGAGCAGGCATACGCCGTGTTATCTATTTACGCAGTGAGAGCTCGCACAAAGCTCAGCAAACTGTGTTCTGTGATGTACGTTAAATGCACTGCATTTACTTGCAGAAAATAACTCTTTTCACATGGCGTTTTAACAAAGAAAACAAAATCGAAGACGAAAATAAAAAGTGACATCACATGTTTAGATCAAGCTCTTCATAAGTCCCAAGTTTCATGGTCCTAGGGCCCAATGTGTCAGAGAAAAAGACACAAAAAATCGGAAAAAGTGTCAAGAAGAAAAAAAGGGACGAACGACTGCTCGCACAAATTAATATAACTCTTGCAAGCCAAAGGCCTGTCAAGTGTTAAATACGCAGAATAAAAGGCAGCCTGACATCCCAAAGTAGATGGGGTGCAGAGAAAGGGGAGGGGAGGAGAGGGGGTAAAGTGTGGTTATATTCCAGCTGAACTACCTGCCACATTTGTACAAACAAAATCCGTTTTAATTTAACACAAACGCGCATTTTCTTCAAACGAATGACTTATAGCTGCCTCTTGATCGAGCCGACAATTGAAAAAAGGGACTATTTAGAATTTATGATAAGCATAGTTGTGTAAGAAACAATCTGAAGATTTTTAAGAGGCAGCAATACACATGGAATATCAGATTCCTTTTCATTTACCGAAATTCAAGTTCTGTGTAGTTTCTGACATGGCTGTAAATGTGTCAGTCCATAGAAATAAAAACCCCTCTTTTCTGGAATTTTTTGTAAATTACATTAAAATTCAAGGTAACCCAGAATCAGGCCAGTCACGTGGACCTGAATTTGAATCAAACAAGTTTCATAATCAAGACGGACGAAGACTCTTAAAATTAAAATGCGCTTAATATATCAGTTGAAATCAGGGATGTAAGCAATTGTCTTTGTAAATAATTCTTTTTTCCCACAGCGTCTAATCATGTCTACCACTTAAAAAGGGGGGGGGGGGGGGGGGAGGTGGCGAGACAGTCAGCAGACAGACAGTGAAAGCCAAAAATATCTCGTCGCTTAGCTGGAAAAATCCAGAATTATTTTTGCATACTTCTGGGGCAATAAAAACCCTTCACTGTAAACATTTAAGTGATGTTCGAGAGTACTTAATTCTTGACGGGAGAGAAGGGAAGTGATTTTTTTATGTCAATATTTAACCACTTTAAAGAGCAACAAATGGCCGACCCATTTAAGGAAAGTTACACTCCTGTTCAGGAAGAAAAACAGTCGTTTCTCATCCTGTTTCTTAAAGATTTTTTTTCTCGAAAATCTCAAACCTGGTCGGAGCCAAACTATTCCAGTACTCCAGCATTGGCCGAACTTGTTGTGTTTTTTTTTAATCGCAAAAAATGTTTTATGACGTAACATCTATATCATCCATTTATAAACTGCTGCTTTGAAGCTAGTATTCCTCCTTGTTTTATGAGGGTCCCGTCCCCCCCCCCCCACCCCGCCACGGTTGCTCCCAATCTCCTCCCCCGTCCCTACACACTCGATATTCAACTTAGTCACTAGCCTTTGTTTTTGATTCTGTTTGTAGGTAATGTTAACAACTACACGGTGCAGTGCGTCCTGCCTCAGAACCTGTACAACTCGCGTTTCTACACCCTCTTGGCGGTGTGGATGTGCCTGCTGTTGGTACTCACAGCCTTTTCTCTCTGCGATTGGATCCTGCGCATGGCCTGTTGCAAGGAACGTTTTCTTCAAACGCGTTTGATGCATGCGGTTGGACCAGGCAAAATGCGCAAACACAGAATGGAGAGATTCGTCAGATTTTTGACGACAGATGGCGTCCTGGCGCTGCGACTTCTTCATGATAATACGACGAATGTGTACCTTATAAGCGATGTAACTGCTGAACTGTGGGAAGCGTTCATTGAAAACGAACAGTCAGTGGGCATCGAATAGAAGGTCAGCTGTTTCCAGCGAGTGACCATTGTAAACGTGAAACATTACAACTGTAACTATTAAATTTGTTAAAATGCTTTAAAATTTATGCATGATTTCTCTTGATTTTTATAGGAGCCAGCTCGCAGCACAGGAGTGGGGAAGGGGGATCCGGGGTGGGGGAGGGGTGCTAAGTGTGACCTTTTTAAATATCTATGATACTTTTTCAAATTTTTAAAGGTTATAGCTTCCCACATAGTAGTCCCACGTTGGGACTATGCATAATATATGTGGGCATTCCCACGTACCCGCACATAAATAATGCGTGTTTTATTGGGGAAATTCCGATGTAGTTACGTGGAATTTAGGAGAGTTTGAGACTCTGTCCGATGTGTATTATGCGCACGTGAACCCATTTTATACGCATATATTTCCATGCATTTTATTTGTGGGAATTCCCACGCATATTAAGCATGGAATTTTAAAGGAATGACCCACCCTGGGCATACACGATAACTCCATCGAATACACAGACATGAACCTTTATAGTGCAGTTATAAAGTACGCCTTAAAACAATTTTCAGCATAAAATTTTTTTGTGAAATTGGTATTCTCATGTCTAACTTTCTATTATACTTAGAAAAAAAGGCAGCTCTCCACCAAAATATGCAGCATTTAGTAAAATTTAAATATATTATCGCTCAATGGCGGCTATTTCCGGTCTGCGATAATAAGCCTACATTGCCAGACTGCGCATAATATGCATATATTTTCCCATACATTTACTAAGTGGAAATTTTCACGCATTATATACGTGTATTTTGCATGGGAATGCCCATATGGGAAATCCCACGTAAAATATACGTGTAATATACAAATGACTTTTAATGAAATTTTACGTGGGAATTCAAAGGTATAATATACATATAATATGCGTTAATTACCTATGCATTTTAGAAGTGGGCAATTCTATGTATATTATACAGGGGAATGCCCACGGTGCATTTTATACGTATGAAAGCCTGTGTATATTATATGTAGAGTTAATACGGAAATCACACCTTGGAAATGCCCCAATATATTACACATGTTTTCTATGTTCCCACGTAAATCCCACCTAAAAACAACGCGCTTTGTACGTGGGATGAAAAATTAGGCTCACTGGGGCTCTGAGAACTTTTCATGAACTTTTATGTCTTGATGCAAAATGTGTGAAAGTCTCGATCCGTCAGTTTTCGGCCGATTTAACAAATCAAATAAAACAACGATATATATATATATATATATATATATATATATATATATATATATATATATATATATATATATATATATATATATATATATATATATATATATATATATATATATATATATATGCATGTGTGTGTGTGTGAGTGTTCACTGTACGAAGTTGTCAAAAACCTCGGCCTTGTAGTTTCTTCTAAGTAGTTGCCTGGAAAAAACCCCGGCCTCGATGCAATTAATTATTTGTGAGTTTTTGCCTAAATGCCGATGCATCAGTCGTGAGCCGATTTCTGAAATAATTCAACACACCTGAACCATACAGTAAAACCTGGATAATCTGGACTACGTTGAGAAAAATTGTCCATATTAACAAGGTGTCTGGATTACTTAAGTTGTGCAACAATGGCTTCATTTGTCTACTAAAAAATCGTTGTTAATAATGTAGGCAATCTGCCTCTCCCTCATTATGTCTCCTCGGTGTGTTGCCCCTTACAGATAGTAACGATTCCCGACTCTTCATTTTCCCAACATTCGATGAGGTCTTTATTAAATCCCATCACTGAATGTTTTAAGTTCAATTGAACTGAATGATCAATTGCAGTGAAAACAGAGAAATAACCCAGTATGTAGAAAGTATGACCCGTCAAAATGACCTGAATTGAATTGAACACTGTGATAAAATTAAGGGTGACCAGATAAATGCCTGATGTACAAACAGTAAGGATGAGGGACCCCATACCACGTAATTTTCCAATATATCCTTCAATAAGATTCCCACCTTTCTTTCATTTTCAGTTTCGATTAACAATATTATTCAGTTCCTTTGATAGTTTGAATTAACAATAACAGATACTTAAATATATACCTACTTGTCACTTGACAAGCGTTACGGGATTAGACAGTTTGCAAACACAAGGAGTCATGTTTTCGCTCCACATTCTTATTGACATTATCTGAGAGAAATTCAAACAGCACTAAAACATGGCGCCATTGTGTGTCCGAAAAAATGCCTTTTCCTACAGGAAAACCTCCAGTTGTATCTGGAAACATGCCCGGAATAGGGAAATATCCTAAATACATATATCTATAAACCAATGATAAATTGAAAAAGGACTAAATATTTTGTTCCAGTACGGAGTTGTCTATATTATACAGGTTTGTCCGGAGACAGGTTTTACTGTATGTGTTTTCACTGTGTAATGTTGCATCAAGCTTGGCCTTATAGTTTCTGAGAACGTGTCTTGAGAAAACCCCCAAATCTCTGTTCAAAACATGCATTTTTTCATCGATGTTTTTACAAACTTTTGACAAACTACAATGTTATACATCTGCATTTGTAGAAGATAACATTTTATTTTCGCAAAGGTGGTAATCGGTTCGCCAAATAAGCGAAAACAGGCGAATTGGGAAAATAAAATAACATTCTTTAGTCACCAGAGAGACTAACGGCCTCCGGGGTTAAAAAGAGAGTTGATCTCGTTGGAGCCATAAAATGACATGGCCGTTTACATTAAAGTTCATTTTCTTTAAGATAAACAGGTAATTATTTGATGTTTACCAAATAATTACCTGTTTATCTTAAAGAAAATGAGTAAGAATAAATCCAGGATAATTTGCGGGTATATTTTAATTTTTTATCCCATTTTTGTAATTTGACCAGCCGGATCATCTTCATTTTATCGAAGAAATTAGACTAGGATGAATATTTTAAGTAATTCTTATATGCGGTTTTAGTTACCGGCCCTGGGGAATCCCTTTTTACAAGGCTCGTTTTATTTCGCAAAAGGAGCTTTTATTGGTAAAAGAGTAATTCGTGTTCTCCATTTTAGATGGCGTACCATTCCGGAAAACTCTTCTCAAGCAACAAAAGAACAGCAGTCCGAAAATCCCATCATGCAATCTATCCAATAACCAATCAGAGTGAGGCAGTCAGTAACCAATCAGAGCGAGGCAGTCTATGAATTTTGTGTCACTATTAAACAGGCAGTATTTCCCTTTTAGCCCACCCAGGCAGTTAAAAAGTCACCAAGACTTCTTATGGGATGGATAAAATCAAACTAAAAGTGGAGAACGCCAGTAAGAATTAGGTGAAGACCAACCCCATGTCTCAAGTATATCTCGTAGAGGCACATTACGGAAGGTCCTGACAGAGTTAGCAAGTTAGATCACTTGGTAGGCTTTGACTTTAACACCCAGTTTGAACAATCAGTCTGAAACACTAACATATCTTGTAGACGATATCACGACTTCATCATCTTTATGGTGCATAAGAAGCTGTGGATCAGTCGCACTGATGTGCCAGAAACCAGTGGCATTTTTCTTCTTCGTTTTTGTTCTTTCTTCTGGAAACTGTGGAGAATGTGAAGTTAAGTATCGGAGAGGTCAACCAACGTTCCCCACATATCATTCTGTAGAAATTCTTTATGACCTCTGCCATGTCTATTTGGAACGGGATCAGTTGCAGAAACAAGGCGAAAGATGAAAAAAAATTATAACCAGTCTCCCATCCCCCGACTTCATGAGAACCAGAAAGACCCTACAGAATAACCCTTTCTGGCTCTCTGGCATTTCCTCTATTGCTCTTTTAATATATGTTTTCGTAAAATTTCCTATAGGGTCAAGTCTTTCTTCGGACTCAGTTTATAAGCTGTTGCTAGGCCGTCCGGTGCTTGGGAGACAAGAGTGACGCATGGATTCTGCCCGATGGGCCTCGTTGAAAGGGAAAGAAATACCAATCTTTGAGCCAACTCACTTTCCGAGAGGCTCCAGATGGAGTTACAAGGCACCAAACTCTAAATTATGTGAGCCTAGAAAAGAATCGACAGGAGACGAGAGCTTCGTCTGTGGTTAGTGCTTCGGCTGCTAACTACTGCTGGGTTGTCCCTCCAATTTGCTTTCATTGGCTTCCTTGGCATGCTTGGGCGGGGTGGGGGGCGGGGGGAAACTGCACATGGGAGCTAAACTTGGAACTTCCTGGCTTCCTGTCGGAAGAGGGCACGTGATATTTGTGAAATCAAGGCAACATCCTGAGGCATGGCTCAACTCTCTTGATTTATGCTAGCTATTTCCGCTTGGGGAAAATGTTTCTTCTCGCCTAGCAAATGTTCTTTCCAACACTGCTGTAGGAAAGCGACTGCCCGCAAAGTAGACCATGAATGGGTAACGTACGCTCTTCCTCAGCATCCATCGTCTTACCTTTGTTCGAGCGCACAGACAACGCATTCGTGATACCCTCGCTTGTTGATAGTGCCATAAACGAGTGTTGCTGTGGACGTGTGGTCTGTGACGTCATCCTTATCGGAGCATCGTCTGTATCCAGAAATGGCATGCCGCAGTTCACTTCAGCGAGGCAGGCCATTTCCTGGACAGCGTTACTAAAAGACACATCTTCTTACCCTAAAGTCGCTAAGTTCAGACGGGGATGAAGAGGGGGAGGAATCAGGATGGGATGCCTCCCCGCTGCAGCAATATCTCTCTATAGGAACTGACCCCATCCTGGAGAGCACCCGAGATCCACTTCCTGTAGAGGCAGTTAGAGGTGGGAGTGGGTGTAAGAGTCCTCTATTTCCTCATGGACTTCTTTCACCTTGGAGCCTGGACCATCACAGTCTTCTTCTGCCTATTCCCAATGCTCCGTTTCTTGATGTGTGCTTGGGTCCCCCGATGGCGTGTATATATAGCACTCTTTTTTGCGAGGGAATGGAAACTTGGGAAAAAACGTGAATTTGGGTGAGCTTTTTATCATCTTACAGATTCAGAGCGGAAACTTGACCAGACGAGATGATGCCCAAAGAGTCTTTTTCACTAACTACCACACTCATTGGTACCTGAGACGGTTCGAGCGATGGAGGGCGTGCGGGGTGCAGGGCACTAATTGACTGGATACTGGCGAGAGAAGCCGTGGCGTTCGGTTCGCCTTTCCTTTTGGTTTTCGTCTTCGTCTCCCGCCTTTGGACCGTCTGCTGTAGTTCTTGTAATTGCCGTATATCTGCTATTGCAGCTACAAGCAGGCTGAGAGGTTCATTATGCCACCTGAACTCACCGACAGCTGTAAAACATCCAGCGACGGAGACAGCTCTTCTTGCGTGGGTATGCCTGGCTGCCCCGTGGATATAGCAAGAGTTGATCCAGATTCCTTATGCATGACTACTACCCGTTCACGGGGGAGGGGGGGGGGATTACAGTATGATACGGATAACGACTTGACGGGAGTCATACTGTAACGCTGCCAAGGCCTTGCTAAGATGTGAGCGTTCTTCCCCTTCCCGAATATCTAGGTGTATAAAAGTCTCGGAAAAAGCCATTGGCTTAGTCTATTTGGGCATTTTTCCGCAACACTGCTGGATCGGATTTTGACCCTGCATCCATATATCTACCGGGGTCGACACATGTTCCAGCATAATCGGGCTTACCTTTCTCTAATAGTACCTGCATGAGCACCTTGGTGACAAACGAAGTGGTGGAGACTAGAGCTTTACGTCTGTCTCTTCTATGGTCGTTCTTGTCACGGTTTCCGAGGTTCGTAACAGGGCGAAAGAGTGCCAGCCCTCTTCCAACGACGTGATACCGAGTAAGGGTTGAGCGAAGAGGCAGGAGGCGTGCACTGCAGTTCTGTAGGCGGGCACCAGAGGCTGGCCTCTGTCATGCCTGAAAAGTAAGAAGAAAAGTGAAGATGAAACAACTGTAAATAATACACCAGTTAATACTACTTATGTTCAAAATCAGTTAGTGCCACCTGATCAGCAGTGCAAGCTTCTTCTGAAAATAATGCATTAAAACCATCTAAAATTGCATGTAGAGGCAATTTATGATGATTCTAAACGCAAAGGGAGGCTTTTTGGTATGAATCCCCGTTACTATCCGTCGCGGACCATCCGGTATAGTACCGGAACGACATAATCAATAGCACCCATAGACATTCAGACCATGGACCATAGCAGTCACAGCCTGAAGACCGTGCAAGTTCCTTGGACGGTCCAAATACCGTCTATAGACGGTTATAACACGGTCTGATTATGGGAATGTTGCAAAAATGCCTCAAACCCTAGAAGCATCTCTTTACGCCCTGACACTAATCAATAATAAAGAACTAGCTCTTGCAACCACCGATCTTGTCCTATGGGTGCACAAGTTTAAGTAAAAATGGTGATACAGTCTACTGGTAAAAAGTTGAGGTCAAAACAAGTAACCGTGCACTGAAATGACTCAAACAACTCCAGGGCGTTATGTGCTGTAATCTAGTGGTTGATTCTCGATCCTGTAGCTTCTGTGGTGAAGAAGAGGCATGCTTGCTGGGGGGCTCTATCAGCTGTCACCACTGCGTTTGTACCAAATATATACCAGACCGAAATTACACCCGCAAAAACAGTGCTTCTACTGAATCAAACTTATGTATGTTGGTTTATTGGTTACATAAACTAAAAAAAAAACAAAACAAACAAACAAACAAACAACAAACTGGCACGTTACAACTAGTTTCACAGAATGGGGTGTGTGTACAAAACCACGGAAAAAGGAAATGCCGCTTTTTGTTGGTGGCGCAATACTCAAGGATCCCATCCTCTTATTGGCACTTTAGTGGATGGCTGAATGGGTGTGTTCAAACAGCTGCGAAAAGTTTTGATTTTGTTGCGGGAAAATTCTTTCCCGAGGAGAAGTCCATCTAACAGTGAACAAAGTGAATTCATAGCTATTGTGAAGTAATAGGTCTCTTTTCTAGCTTTCAGAAAACATCTTTTAATTTTTTATGCAGAAAGTCGATTAAAATGATAAGAGCCGTAGATAATTTACTGCTGGCTTGAAAGTTCAATGTCTAATTGCCGTAACCTTGACGAACAAACATCCGACTACATTTAAAATGGTAAAAGGGGGGAAAATGTAAAGCTCATTTTGTGATACCACTCTCTAATTGCTGTGTTAATGGGTACCTTTCGCAGCCTAAATATGCCGGAAAACAATTCAAGGCTTAGTTTACGATATGAAATAGATATGGCATGTCAATAATCGCTAGAGAGCAATTTCTGGAAAATTCTTGAATTTCAAAGCCAAAGGCCATGTGACCATTGTATCTCTGAAACCATTTCGAGATAGGGGGACCTGACAGTTTCAAACACCATATCCCACAAACAGTTCCATAAGCGTGACTTCGCGATGTGGACTTGACCCTGAATGTTACGTTCTAAGGTCATGCGTACTCTCTGTATATGAAACCGTGTACTAAGATCACGAAGGAGAACTGACCGTCAGACCATCAGCAATCTAACAAAATGTAATATATATACGTACATTATTGCAGCTTTATATCATATAAATGGAATAATTTGAAATGTATAAGATGGATTCACTGTGATTTTAGAGTATCCACAGATCTTGGTCAAAGTGTTCGATTATTGTGCATCAGAGGATCTGTAGGTGAAACAGACTTCCTCTGATTGGATTGTGGTGTTATGCTTGAAACATGATTATTGGACATTTTTTAGCCCCACCGTAGCTTGCACAATTTCACTTGCTTTGTTGTTTTATCTCTAGAATTTGTTTTAGCTTATTTGTAACAACGCTTGAGTATGTATGCCACTTTCACATTTATTAGAGAATTATTGATATCTGTGGAATGCCATTTTCACATTTATTAGGGAATTATTGATTTCAAGAATTAATTCTTGATCTCAAAATTGAGTTCTTGACATCAAGAATTACTTTTGGATCATTAAAAAATCCATATTTTGATATCAAAAATTAATTTTTGCTATCTGTAATTGTATTTTTGATATCTCTAAATGTATTCTTGATGTCAAAAAATTTTTTGACATCAATAAATATTTAGAGTATAACATGCTCTTGCTTAGTGTGTAATATATAATGTCCACATACCTGTGTCCTGAATATCTCTTGGAATTTTGAGGAGATGTACAATTTATTGATTTTGCTGTGCTGGAACAAGTGTTTAGTTACTTCATACGTTAACATACTTTGATCGATTTAGCTGATAAACAGCAAGAGTATGTTTCTTGTTTTAACATCGTCTCATTGAACCCAGTACTAACCCAATGCGCTTGTATTGTTGCAATATCACTGCTATCGTTGAATCACTTTAAAAGAGTGGTCAGGAACTTTATATTGTGCAATTGATTTTAATTTTTAAATTGTACTTTATCTACTTGGGTGTAAAGCGAGATGACAGTTTTCCTGTAAGGGGGGATTTCAGTGATGAGTTGGTAGTCGATTTAGCTTAGCTGAGCTACGCTAGTTTTTAGTCTTCTTAAATAAAATGTACGTATTAACTAATATATCAACTATGTATGTATCAACTAAATAAGATACGCATTCAATGATGAATTGGCAGTCGTTTTAGCTTAGCTGAGCTAGGTTAGTTTTGAGTGTTCTTAAATCAAATATATGTATCGACTTATCCCAGCAAACATTCAGACGTCAGAATGACGTCGGGTCGACGTCGTGACCCGACGTTTCCGACGTCGGACTGACGTGCCGGTTTTGGTTGTATATGAAATGGAACCGACGTCGGATTCCGACCTAAATCCGACGTCGGAATTAAGTCGGTTTTAGGTTGTTTATGAAATTGGAATCGACGTCGGATTCCGACCTGAAACTGACTAGAGTTAAATAATTAATAGGGAATAAGGAACCATCGTCTGTGACATTTGTCCCATGCTTTTGTGAAAACTGCTAGCTTCTGTGTTCAAAATATATTCCAATATGAATAGGATAGTGCGATAAATGTTTCATCAAAATAGTTAAAAATTTTCAGAATAGATATTTCCTTGACATTTTTGTTTCTTGTCTCTGTTTGAAATATGCAAGAAAACCCAGTTATCAGCACAGTAAAATACCGTAAAAGTGGCAAAACAATGGACAGCTACCGTAGAAAGGTATATGTTTGCTAGTATTAGAACATAACAGCATCGTATTAAGGAATGTCCGTAGAAGGTGAAGTACCGCTAACTAAAAGTTTCTTAAGCATGCCAAGCACGTTGTTTTATATTTTTGCTCACCTTTTTTACAGTTAAGGCATGTTATTGAACTGAGATCGATCACTCAGACACTTAGTAATTAATTTATAAAAATTAAAACATGCAGTCTATCTGTAATGCATCAACAGGAAGAGAAGCATGGTGAACAATAAGGATTTCACATACAAAATATGCCGTAGCTGAATATAACTTAACACATAGTTATATAAAAGAATTTGAAAATCGCTTTAGCCTTTTTTACAATAGACAATAATGGTCTGGTGGGAGGGCGATGGGACATATTGTTTCCTTGTTACTCATGGTTGGACGTGGGCGGAGAGAAAGGCTTTTTTTCGCAATAACATATAATCACTTTGAAGCCGTGAATTTTGTCATGGACTCAAACAGACCTTACACTAAAATAGAACTTCTGGCATGTGACTTCAAACAGATCATTTTGACGTGGCCGTTATCGTGGTATGACTCACAGAAATTTTATCGCTTAATTTTGTTATCAAATACTTGAAAAAGAACAAAGAGTTAAATAGGGCCGTGTAGGATATCATTCAAAATGTAACCACTTTCTTTAGATTTTAGATTTGATTAATTTGATAGAAACAAGACTGAAGAGACTTTACTATTTTATAGTACCACATGAAAATCAGTGTTTCTGCCCAAAAATTGCCTTCTTTCTTGCTCTCTGAAAAAGAATTATGTTTTATGCAAGTTTTAAAAGTTGTATATAAATTTCGTTGAAGGTGGTATAAGTGGAAATGATTTGGGCAATGAAGAACTGTTTAGAAGCATACAGCGTTGTTTTCAAGAAGGCAGCTTTTATTTATGTGCCTCAAAGTGGAATTAAACGTGCAAAACAGAAAACGAAATCAAAATCCTTTAGGCACTATTTCATCAGATGATTTCTCTTTGGGATACCTGTAGATTATGCTTCTGTAAAACAGGTTGTATTGGATTGTAATCTATTGTCGAGCGCATCAAAGGTCATTATAAATAAGCATATCTGCCTAACGAGGAACTAATGAGTCGAGGAAACTTATCAGTCGAGGGTTAGGAGTTTGAGCCTCTTAATTTCTGGAGTTAAGAACCTCTTCAAACATTCTACCGAGAAGAATTTAAGTACAGTTTTCAAGTGCAAAACATTGATAATACATAGATAAGAGTGGACATGGCTGAGTCATTTTATATCTTTCCCAGGACGGGAGGAAGTACGTTATCGCATCTCTTGCACATCTGTTTATGCGCCACAACAAATTTAACTAGCATTTTATTTTACAATACACTTCAGGAATTTTAGAATTTGTCCTTCCGCTTTCGCCATTACAGTTCATCTTGTACATTGCAAATCTGATAAAGCATGGAAGAAAGGGCATTTTATATTGTTTAAAATAACAACAATGAAAATAATTTTACAGTATAAGCCGCTTTTTTTTCAAAACCAATGATAAACAAAGCATACATATTAATATAGAATATATAGATAAAACTTAAGCGAAAATATGTTAAACATACCGATAAAGATTTCGACAGAAAGATTTGCCTTTTCGAATATTTGTAGATATGCATTTGCTTATTATAAACGTATATTGGTAATTTTACATTTGGAATGTTGTCGAAGAGGAGGCGAATGACATCATTCTTAATGATGCCAGTGACACAACAATTATGCTTGAGTAATACCAGTTTTCGTTTTTTAGACTTTTAAAGAAAACTTATTCTTTTTGTAAAAGCAATTCATATACATATATATGTAACACTTCTTTTAAAACAAAGTTGAAAAAATCTGTCAAAGTAACAGAATGTTGATTTTTTACCTATAATGAAATAATCCGTTCCACGTGAATAATATCTGTGAAAATAAAGAGCCTTCGCAGTCATGACCATGTCTAAAACAAAATATGCCATGATAATCAATGTCACCATGGTAGCGAATGTAAGATTTTTTATCAAATGGGTGCTCAATGGGCAACGCGTGACTACCACGTTATGATCGCCGCATTGTGAACCACATCGTTAACAGATTTTCAAATTGTTTAGAAACAACACGTGTAATAATGATTGCATCGCTGTGTGTCTCTCCGTGCGAAATACCAAGCCAAAACGTCACTGAATAAATCTCTAGGCGTTTTGCCCCCCCCCCCCGGCGTCCTGTTTTCAGCACTGTGACCGATGCCTGCGCGATTGCTGCGGGAATGGAGGGGGTGCCGGCTGAGCTTGTCATGACTTGCAGAAGCCAGACAGTGCTGTGTTTAAGATTATTCCTTTTTTTCGATCAAACCACGCCATTTTAGCCTTTGAAAAACTTTTTTAACATTACTCGGAGTAGCTCGATGATTATAAAGTGATCTAGCAACCAGGAGAACCCACTTGTTGAATACATCTGCATATCACCCTAAAGCTAGGATGATAGGCATGGTTTTGTTGCTTTATTCTCCATGGAGGCACTGTAGCATTGAAACACCCCAGCATTAAAACACCACATCATTGTATGGGCCCATCCAATGGCTGGGCTAAATCAATACAGAGGCTTTCGAAACAGCACATACAGTTTCTACCCAAGAAACACGACAATACTGCTGATGTGATTCAATACAGCAGATGTATTGAGATGATGTAATGGGACGGGCCGTTATATTTCTTTGTAAAAATGACAGAAAATGTAGGAATAAATGTAAATAAAAATCCTAGAAGAACATCCATAACATTTAATTATCCACTTAAAATTTTGCTTTAAACACCCACACTTAACATTATTTGATGGAAAAGTCGGCTATAATCTCAGCACAGCTTCTATATTTCAGCGTGTTGCATTTGTACTTTTGTCTGTGACAACGACACTTACCTGTGAAAACGACATTTTTGCTGGGTTTTACCTGTTGAATTTCAAAGTACATATCAGACATACTTCACATTTTGCTTGTTAGGACACAGGAGGCATATGTAAATATTTTTGCGAGTACGGTATAGAGACTCGATAAACATTCCTTACTGACTCCAGCTCAGTGTCCTTTTGCAGGGCAGCTGGTAAAGTCAAGCTGGATTGCGCATATTTTTTGTGTTCTTATTCGTTTTGGTATTTTTGCGCTTTGGGTACAAATTGATCTAAACACCTCCGACTGTTCCGCCCACTCCCTTGCTTAGGGGATTTTCACAGTTTTTCTGTACTGGGAACGAAATTGACTGTTCTCGATACTTAAACAAGGTGAATTTCTCCTCTGCAGTTCCTCAATGTCCTAGTTTTGAGAGCGCTCATTTGGTGTGTGAGTGTATGCCGTCCTCCACCCAGGTAATATCCATGCCCCCACCCATTTTTGCTGCAAATTGTGAGTGCAGCCAAAACAAGGAATAAAGGTGAAATCAATACTTCGCTGTTATTCGATGGGCCCATCCTACGGAGCCCATCAACACATTAGGACAAGCTTTACAATGAATATAGTGATGGGCTATTCCAATACTGTTGCATTGTAAAGTTTGTCCTAAAGTGTTTCACCAGTATGCCTGATGGGCTATTACAATACGGTTCAGCGTGAGAAACAATTTTCGAAGTATTAACGTGTGCTTTGGTGTGTTTTAACTTTTTAATTGCGGTGAAATTTTAAAGATAAAATGTTATGTAAGTAGTGTGTTCTACTGTTGAACACACTACTTGTGAACAACGTTGGTATAACGAACGCTTATATAACAAATTGCCAGAGAATTTACCCAGTTTTCGTGACGACCTTTTACCTTGTTCCGATTTTAAGGGGAGAAGAAAAGATGTGGTGTTCAATGACCAAATATGCTCTAAAGCTACAGCTGCGCAAAACAAGGAATATGGGTTAAATCAATACCTCGCTGTTATTGGATGGGCCCATCCTACGGATGGGCTGTTTCAATAAAACAGCCACTCATCATATGTATTACCATGCGTGTCCAAACCAAGCCGAGAAAGGGGCCAATTTTGAGGCTGGACTCTATCGGAACATAGGTCAAATGTCGTTAGAAAATAGGGTTAATTTTTATTCGGTGCACCCCACTTCCTGGCAAAAGGGGTGTTCTTTCACAGCTGCACACCACGTTTAGTTACAAAGGGTGTATTATTTTAAACTTATCACTCCGCATTTGGGGATGGTTTTAAAAAGTCATGTACATGCATGGTCTCTATTTGGTACGTGACTGTCCCCTTCCCCCTCCGCCGGTTTTTCCTATGCCATGGAAGGCTGGTTTTAGATTTCAGGATGGATTTCGGATTGGTATTCCAATAAACCATGTTCAAG